>JAHWFO010036886.1:3975183-3991801 GCA_023313115.1 Rhysida immarginata
CCGTGTTTGGCACACCCCTCACACACACAACCCCGCCCTTTCTTTCCCCCCCCCCCCCCCCCCCCCCCCGGGGGGGGGGGGGGGGTAGGATGATATGAACATACATAAACTGATTTAATCATTCCTATCCTCTTTCTGTTATTTCTACTGATGAAGACTACGAGTTGAAACTTGTTTGGATAATAAATAAACATTTTTCCAAACAAACAATGTTGAATTATTGAACCCCCTATTTTTGATTAAAGTACGTCAATGCAAGACCCATTTACAATGAATGTTTTCTGTAAGAACATACAGTCACTATTTTATGGGAAGAGGACCAAATGGTAAAGTTGCCTGAAACTGTGGATGGTAATTGACACAACAAATAAGGAGAAAACACAATTCCACACTAAGATCTTAATTCCACATATGCACATTTTGGTAGCTTGGTATTATGATGTCCATTGTCCATTTCAAGACGAGACATTAAGAAAAGAATCGGTGAACACACGGCCTGCATAAGAAATGGTAAATTTGCGGTCTCCTCATCCTGGACCTAAGACACAATTTTGACCTGTGTGAATTCAGAGTATTACATAGCACCAAAAATCTGACACTACTAAACTTCCTGGAATCCCTTGAAATAGACAATGAAGAAAAAACCAGATTACTCAACAATGATGGTGGCCCAATCATAGTAACTGATTGGAGGGGCGTGGCTAAATACTTCATAAAGAAAACAGAATGTCCCATTGGACGAAATCCGTGATCCAGACTGACTTGTAGCATACAAGAAAGGAAAATAATTATTATTGGTCGATGAATAGTAAACAATTTAATTGATTTGATATTTTCATGTATAATTTACTATAAAAGCTGTACCTTTTTCTTAACCTACATCATAACAGGGGGTCTAGGCTGAGCTCGTCGACAAGTGTCGATGGTCACGTGGTTAATGATGCAATTGTCGATTCGAGCTGGCATGAACATGACTTGTCTACAGAGTCTACAGTGTAGACTTGTCTACTTGTCTACAGAGTCTACAGTGAACAGACTCTACACCGTCGATTTTCTAGTGTAGACTTTGACCATTGACAACTGCCTTATTCTTGTCTACAATTCAAGAGCAGTCGACTATGCACTTGGCGATCGTTATTTCAGAATTTAGCAACAGATTTCTTATTAAAATCTTTTTTCCTTCGTTTCCGGCCTGCAGGCTAAATACACATAGCTCAAGAATACACATTTTCTAAAAATATTAACAAAAACTTGTTTAAAAATATTTACATACATGAAGTACTCTCTTGTGCTACAAAACTTGAACTGTGAAAATAATAATATAGTGTGTCTACAGGTATGTGTTTATGTATGTATTTATGTGTATACATGGATTAATGTGTAAAGTTATGTCTAAATGTGTGGAAACTTGTGTATAAATCTAGAAAATTGTGTATAAATCTGTGTACAAATGTGTAAAATTTCGTGTAACCGTTTGTATACCATTTAGTCATATGCATGTAAACTTGTGTATAAAAGTGTATAATATGTGTAAATTTGTGTACAAATATGTGTAAACTTGTGTATATCATCTAGCCATACATGTGTAAACTTGTGTATTGTAACGGGCCAAAACGGCACGTACAATCTTCAATCACCCCAACTGACACAACGAGAAATTCTTGAAGGTAAGCGTTAAATTAAAGGAGAATAGAGGGATTTTTGTTTACAAATTACCCTTCCCTGGTGACGAACCAACTAATAGTTTAGTCTTATATCCCATGAAAAGTTTAACAAAAACTTACAGACCTCAGGTGACGATAACTGAATAAATGGATGAAAAACTTATTTCTTAAAAATTAAAGGAAACTGCTTTAATCTTAAAAAGGACCCCAACATTAAGTGAATTTAATCAACTAAAGAACGGTAGACAACAAAGTCTAAAATCCAAGTAAAAAAATAGATCTTTTATTGCTTTTTTTTTTTTTTTTTTTAACAAAAAGATTAGTTAAGGAAAAAGATAATCGGACCACCAGACAATCGCTTTTTGAGACCGTTTACAGCTTAGGATGCAGGCGTGGTTCTCCTTTTTATGCGCTACAGCAGTAACAAAGTTTCTTCTACAAGAACGTAAATCCAGAGCAGCTACAAAGGTGAACCCGACAAACGAATCGTATTCTCACTTGGAATGCAAAGAAAAAGAGTAAAAAGTTATTTATAAGAGACAATTCACAATATAAAGCCTAGATAATAATAAATAAACAGTGGAAATGAAAAGTAATACTATTATATTGAAATACAGTAATATTGGGGGATAGCGAACGCAATCGCAGAACGTTTCAGTATAATACAACTTGTTGTCAATTGTGAGCGAAGGACGAGAATTCGACAGTGAAGCTTCGAGGATCACTAGAGAGTCACAAGTTCCATAGGAAAACTTCCTTTTTCCTGGGTCATAATTCTCGACGAGGATATCAGAATACAGATGAGGAACGGGGAAACTAACAGAGTTTTCCTGTCAAAGGCTTATACAACAGAAAAGAAAAATAATGGTCAAAAACACAAAAAAGATTGAAATCAAAAAAATTAATTTTCTAGATAAGCAACGGACAGCAGTGCGTCGTCTCAAAAAAAAAACAACAAAAAATAAAAGAAAAGCAAATAACAGTAAAACTCTTACCCCAAGGAGGAACAGAGAGTGACGCAAGACAGAGAAAAAAAATCACAAACTGCAGAACAATTCACACATCAAAGACTAGGTTACCTACAAATGCACAAACTACAGAGGATTGTACATCATCCACACTATGGAGGGGTGCACAAGGAAGAGCATAAGAGAAATACTAAAAAAAAAAAAATAAATAAATGAATAAAAAAAAAATCAGTCATAAAGGAAAATGGATTGTGTGAAAACTTAAAGTAACTAAATTTGACACAACACAGGAACCGATCGACTAAGGAAATTCTGAAATGATTGCTTGTGAGGTAAATCAACCATCTTCCAGGGTGAAGAACAAAATATTCATGCTGAACTTCTTAAATTAGGAAAAAACTTGGCAAGAACCTAAGGTGCGGTGGGTTTTAAAGTTACAAACATTTTCTAAAAGTTACTTGTGCAACATCCTTGTAGAGTAAACGACATTCTGGGATATACAACCAACTTCCAAATCAAAAAAGGTCCTTTAATTCTTTTTCTCTTTCCTTTTCTTCAAAAGCATCGAGTCCGGCTCAAATCCTCAACGGCGATGGTCGAATGAATAGGCGCAAAGTTTTATGAAACTGAAAAAACTAAACTGTTGGAATTGATTCAGTACTGCAAACGGCATAACTCCTTATCCAAGTCCAATCCAACAAATTCACGGTTGCAATAGACCAGGTGATTTAACCAATTATCTCTGCTAACCGAAGGATCCATTGATTCGAACGGATTACTTTGCAACTCCGTAATGGGAACCAAGGAAAATCATCTTATTTGTGCGTCTGGGTGACGTTCCAAATCTCCGGAAAAGATTACGCGGAGTCAGTCATCCCATGTTAGCTCGTCGGGAGCTTAGACGCAACTGCCACAAGAAAACCAAGCTCGAGCGGAAAAAAAAAACCTCACGCGCGATTGACGTGAAACATCGTCTAAAAAGAAAAGAAACCTCGCAAAAAAATAATTACAAGCCGCTTTCAAGACGTAACAAAGGAAAATATTTCGCTAATACAACAATGAAGAGCTATCTTAAAGCGAACTCAATTTCTAAATTAATGAAACAACAAATAATTCAAAATATACAATCGCATTAAATCTTCCCAGTTCTACAAAATAGGTAAAGGAAATGCTTTTATATTATTATTTTTTTCTTGACCAGCTCAAAGAAAGAATCATCCCCACTCCCTGGTATCTCAAAAACTTCTATGCGAAATGGCGAGGAGTCAGATGACTTAAACAACTTTATTTCTTAATGGTTAATGATAGCTTATAAACGAGTTTTGAACGATCAAGTCTGGCCAGACTAAAAAAGTTAGGAGAAAGAGTCCTTTGTAAAAAGTTATCTATTAACAGAGACAATTGTCCTCCGACAAAAACAACTCTCAAGAACGCGTCATGTGCACCCTTTATTAAATTGGCTCACTGGGAGGGGGCCACAGTAACCTCCCTAAAAAGCAATCTATAAGTGATCAGTCGCCACCAACACCAAAAGCCATAATAGTAGGTGGAGTAATAAAAGATGGGGCAGGTCGGGACACCAAAGGGTGTGAGTCCGACAACGGGCGGAAAAAAAACTGGGAAACAATAACGTTGCGAGGGTGTCGCTAAGTGTTTGATGAAATAGTAGGTGAAACGCACACAGGCAAGGGCGTAGGGACTACCGGATTCTGACAGAGAACAGAATCATAACAGTGAGGTCATAGAAAAAGACACAAAAATGGGACACAGCCCGTATCCAAAGAATACCAAAATCCAAAAAAATATAATTGTGTTCCAAAGGGACCGTTACAGTATAAATGTGTAATATGCCATTTATTTTGTCGATGAGTTCAACTAGACCCCAGACTTGCTGTTTTGATCAGACCATTGTAACACACTGACGAAAGCAGCTTGGCTGCCTAAATGCGCATATATGGAATTAAAACCGAGTGTGGAATTGTTTTCTCCTTATTTGTTGTGGGGAAGAGGAGCCTTGCAAAAACTATACTTAATTATATGGTTTAATAACAAATGCATCAGAAAGAACATTGCCCCTAACTATGCAATAATTAAGATCAAATTCAACTCTACAGCAACAAGAACTAAACTATAAGCACGAAAATTCCATTTCAACTAAGAACTACAAGAAGAAAATATCCCCATAATGATATTGTAAAAAAAAAAATTACACCTATAAGAATATGAAAGCCTATCAAAGCTGCCTAAGCCATTGAATTTAAAATAAATGCCATTACCAAGACTATGTTCAATCACTTGATAGTAAAAATAGCCTAGAAAGAGAGTAAAAACAATCAGGCTGGACAAGATGACAGAGAAGGTAAACATTTCAATTTTTATCTCAACACTGTTAAACTTAAAAGCAAAAAATTAATGTGCTAATTAAAGGAATGAAACACAATATTCAATGTCCAATTAATGAGAGAAACCATAAAAAAAAACTTGTAATAGAGTCAGAAATTGCCATAAACAATCTCCTCCAGATGACAGAAACAAAGCCAGAGTCATAACTAATCAGACCATTAAGAAATTATCCAATAGCAACACCCACTATCAACAACAAAAATATCTGCAACTTGCCCATGAGATTAAAAAGAACCTCGAGAGCAACAAGGCAGTAATCACCAAAATGACAAAGGCAACATCCTAGTAATTATATGCAAATCAAAGTATAAAGAGAAAGTCAGTGATTTCATCTCAAGTTAATTTTTTTCCAAGCCGTACAAAAAGATGCCACAAAAAATATCTGCAACTATTAAAAGTGAGGGTAAATGGTACCCACAGCATGGTATTCATTTTTCACCCTATCTTCTCGTATTTTATCTTTGCAGCCCCCCCCCCCCCTCCCAATCCCTGTTTTTCCCTTATTTAACTGCTCTTATCCTCTTCCCGTCATTTCCACTGATGAAGACTATCTATTGACATTTGAGATTTTCCAAACAAGCAAGTGTTGAATTATTGAATCCCCTTTTTGATTAAGTATGTCAACACAAGCCCCAACTACAACCTCTGACAATTAAGTTCGGTGAATGAGTTCACACAACAAAATGCAAAGCAGATAGAACCACATTTACTTTATTGTCCTTCGAAATAATCACCTGGAAGGCAATACACTTTTGGGATCGGGTGTATAAGTCCTGGAGGCTCCTTAGGGTTTGGCTTTAAGTTCACGTGTCACATTTGCTTGAATGTCTGGAATGTCCGCAAATCTGTGTCCCTTTAAGGCCCGTTTCAGGCGTGGGAACAAGAAAAAGTCTGCCAGTGCCAAGTCTGGTGAATAAGGTGGATGAGCTATGGATACGACCCCTTTGTTGGCCAGAAACTGTTGCACGATTACGGCAGTGTTCCTCTTTGATCCATTATCCACAGTTACTTGCGCACGCTACACCTTCAACTGAAGAAACGAGCATCTGCTAAACCATTGCACACACAAACGTGACCTGTCTGAACTTGCTTAAACAATGACTGGGCTTGTATTCACATGCATTGTTGCTCGCGTAAAGCTCACACAGATTAGGGTGTGACGTCATTCACCGAACTTAATTGTCAGAGGTTGTATAAAGAATCTTTTTTTTCTTCTTATCAAATAAGATTTATGCTACACAAAGTTGTCCTTTAAGAAAACAATCTTATTACAAAAGAATTTTTGCCATTTTAATAGGCTTCATCAGCATTAGCAGGCTTGTTGGAGGAAGAAAATCAAGTAAGCTCAATGAGTGCTGCCTATTTATTAGATAATGCATGGCGAGGAGCTGAAGCTTACCATTTATATTTGCTGGCACAGCAACAACTTTATGGAGGTAAATTTAAATTCTCTTTAAGAGTTCACTATATTTCCAATTTTAGGTTGTCAGAAAAGTCATGACATATTTTCTCTGTTTTACAAAGATCATTTATTATTATATAAAGAGCAAAGATCAATCTGACATATTACCAGTTTTATTCAATAACTTTTTGCTATCGTTCAGTGAGTTTCATAATTCCTCGTTCATAGAAGGACTTGTCTTTATCGCTGAAAAATGAACAAGGTGTGATTTACAGCCTCATCTGAATTGAATGTTATACCATCAAATCATTTTGAAGAGAGTGAAACAAGTCGAAGTCTGATGGCACAAGATCAGACAAAATAACAATTAGCTTAATTATTTTCTGAAGAACACTGTGAGCTTTCTTCTGATTGGCTAGAGACCTTTTATACGTAGATTTGTATTACTAACCACCGACCTCGCAGAACCCCAGTATATTCTCTTATCTGCTAATCAAGTATGGGCAGGGGACAGGGTACAACACAGCCCATCCATTCTCCAATAATTTTTGATAGGTGATCAAACTTATGCATGGTCTTGCACTGTCGTGAGGGGACACAACTTCTTTACGATTACATAACTTTTTGGACACCCTGAGTTAGTGGATCAAAAACAAATGGCTGGGTCTCTTGGATGCACCATAGGGTTTTAAATGGGAAGGGAGTCAAGGGGCACATGATTTCGGGCTAGGATTTCTGAAGGAAAACAATGGTGCAGTCCATTTGTTCATATCTTAATTCGTTCAACAGTTACAGACATTCCAAATGGCGATTCTCATTGTTATCTATACTTTGTTGCAAGCCACTAACCACAGAGGAGAGGACAGAGTTAATAAGTGCATGAGGAGGAAGGAGTACAAGGGCTGTAGCAGCGGAATTCAATGAACGGCACCCTGATCAAAACCTGTGTCCCATCTTAGTGTTGCCCGGCTCTTCAAGAAGTTCCGGGAAGAAGACCTACGACTGAAACAGATAAAAACACAACCGTAGCACAAGAGGGGGCTTACGTAGAGCACACTGAGCACCATATGTAACAGTGAGAATGCCATTTAGAATGCCTGTAACTGTTGAACGAATTAAGATATGAACAAATGTACTGCACCATTGTTTTCCTTGGGAAATTCTAGCCTGAAATCATGTGCCCCATGACCCCCTTCCATTTAAAACCCTATGGCATCCAAGATGGACACCGTCCCAGTCATCTGCACCAAATGACTTCCCCCTAGGCCTAATATGTCCCCACATGGTGGTTGTCCATCAATTTCCACAAATTGTATAAGGGGTAGTAAGGGACTTATGGCCCGTCTTGTACTGTCGAATCTTTTACTAATAAAGAGAGAAAGACATCTGGTTGATTGAGAAATTAATTTTATTCCCATAGATTAAGTGTCCCATCTTCTATCCTGTCCTATTTAGCATTTCAAGCATCTTTTTTTACCTTTTCTATTGAATTCTTCCAATCATATACGAGGCATGTTTTTTAAGTAAGTACCGTTTTGGAATTAAAAAAAGACGTGCAAAGATATCGCAATAATTTTATTTTTACATGAAAGCCTGTACCTTAATCTACTTTTCTACATAATTTCCGTGTATATTGAGGCACTTGTCATAACGTGGCACCAGTTTTTGAATACCCTCCTCATAAAATTCTGCCGCCTGACTTGTTAACCACTGCATCACAAATGTTTTGACTTCGTTATCGTCTTGAAGACGCTGACCAACTAGGTGTTTCTTCAAGTGCATGAACAAATGGTAGTCGCTGGGCGCCAGATCAGGGCTGTATGGAGGATGATCTAGAGTTTCCCATTTAAAAGATTTGATGAGATCTTTGGTCCGATTAGCCACATGTGGACGGGCATTGTCATGCAGCAAAACGATACCCTTACTCAACTTGCCACGTCTTTTGTTCTGGATTGCACGACGCAGATTGTTCAATGTCTCACAATAAGACGCTGCATTGATTGTCTCATTACGAGGCAGAAACTCCACTAGCAATATTCCTTTTCTGTCCCAAAAAACTGTGCACATGATTTTCCGGGCAGAAATTGTTTGCTTAAACTTCACTTTTTTGGGTGATGATGAATGTCGCCATTCCATGGATTGTTGTTTCGATTCTGGTGTGACGTAGGCCACCCATGTTTCGTCACCAGTAACAATTTGGTCTAAAAAATCTTCACCTTCATTGTGGTACCGCTCAAGGAAAGTCAATGCACTGCCTAAACGTTGGGTTTTGTGCAAATCCGTCAACATTTTTGGAACCCAACGTGAACACAATTTCCGGTAATTCAAGTTCTCGGTCACAATGCGATACAAAACACTACGAGAATATTGAGGAAAGCAGTCGCACAATGATGAAATTGTAAAGCGTCTGTTTTCTCTCACCTTTTCGTCCACTTTCTGCACCAAATCTTCATTAACGACCAAAGGACGCCCACTCCGTTCTTCATCATGCACATTTGTGCGGCCATCTTTAAATGCTCTCACCCATTTCCTTACCATTCCATCACTCATAATGTTTTGTCCGTACACTTCACAGATCTCACGATGAATATCGATCGGTTTTACGCCTTTAGCACTAAGAAATCGTATAACAGCCCATACTTCACAATCGGCGGGACTCACGATTGTCGGAGGCATCTTAAACACTCAGTAAACAACGTATACAATGAAGAATCAGACTGTAATGGCGTCAGTGCGTAGACAAGAGATGTAGTTAACCAGCGCGCATGCGCGGAACGCCGACCGTAGCGCTGCGGCGGCGGAATCGCAAAACGGTACTTACTTAAAAAACATGCCTCGTAATATTCATGTATGTATAAGTAATAAAGAATTAGAATTTGTTTATTGCAACTGTGGTTCTCCCAAGTCAGTTTAGTTAAGAACATCATAGAGCAGCGTTTTTTTTTTTCTCTCACGGTACACTTAAAATACAATCACAGATTAAAGAAACCACAGATGCGACAAGCACATAAATACAAATCTGAAAAAACAGCGATCACAGTGCCATCGAGCGATACTAAGGGCACATGATGATTTGTTTTTATTCTGATACAGTTTTATTCCATAAACATTTCATTGCTATAACTAATCTTTCTTTATTCGTGCACAATTTGCGTTTTCATTCCATCCTTAATTAAAAAAAGTGCTTGCATTTGCATGGCATTTGGAACACTGCTAGATTTTGTTTCACACTGTTTAACATCAGCTTGTTGCATCTGTGTTTTCTTTAATCTGTGGTATGATGGTCAAAGGTAAGAGGTATTCAATTTAGGATTTGGTTATTAACATACATAAAGCAACTTACTGTAATTTTATTAAAAAAGATAATAATTATTGTTATTAAATTTTCTCGACACACCTAAGATCCATACTGGCAAACTGGTTGAAAATCGCCATCATAGATCATAAGCCAATTGGATTTGGTCATCACTAAAGTTAATTCATTGAATGCTATCCATAAACAAAAGAACCTGGAGAATTGGAGTGTGGAGGTGGTCTAGGTTTTCAGGTGCCTTTGACTGAGCACAAATCGCACTGGGTATCAAACATATAATCCGACTGGTGCATGACTAGACAACAGTCCCACCAAATAGGTGCGATACCTGTACCACTGCAATGGTATCTTGTATCTGGACATACGGGAAAATTTCCTCATTTAGACGAAGATGACAAGTTGGGCGTCTTCACTATCAGCAAGATAGGACACCACCTCACTTCAACATCAAAGTTTGGAATTTCCTTGATAACAGATTCCCAAATCGGTGGATTGATTATGCAGGACATTTTGCAGAGATGATGTCCGATGTACTGTCTCAAATTTTGAATGAAACTGATTTCATATTGGATGTATGAATGGAAGTCAAATTAAACAAAAATGATTGTTTGATGAAAAGTTGATGCGTTTTGCTCTAAAATGACACCTCCACTGAATCTTCTGTTCATTATCTGAATGAATTTCTATTTGCTTTTAAAGTTGTAAAGTCCTTTGTTTTTTATTTTATATATCAAAACTAACTTCATAACTTAACACACTGAATTCAGCCTACAAGATACATTCATGCTTGTATTATGGCTCTTGTCTTTTAAGATAATACATGTATTTACTTTATTTAATGTTTCTAGGTTATATTGATGCTGCTATGAAAACCTCATTGCATCTACGTGAATATGAAGATATTCTGGATGCTGAAGAAATATATTCTTTATTAGGTATTTTTTTAAATCCTTATATAGATACTTAAACAGTAGAATCTCGATTATTCATCACAATCCATTTGTCCATTAGGTGTTCTGGTGCTGATGAACGATGATACCGAAGGTTTTTGTGTGGTATTCATTGGTTGGTTTCTTAGGCTTTTGTGTGCATACAGTCAAAAATAATTATTTGTCCTCCCTATTTCTTAATTTAATCCTTTATATAAACTTGATAGTTGTTGGAAAAGTGTGATACTTATTATGAACGCTCATCTCGACATTTTTCTCTTTCTGCAGGTGAATATCAACAATACTGATGGAGTGAATAAATTGTTTCGCATTGACTTTTTCTTCTTTTTGCGTGTTACTTTGTGCCCTTTCATATAACTAATGTGTAAACACAATCCTGAGACCTTTGCACATGACTCTTAAAGTTGCACATTCCTGGAACAAACACAAATATAGTTGAACCTCGATATCTTGAAAAAAATTTTATTTCCCTACATTTTCATTATTAATTTAATGTAAATTTCCCTTGTGATCTTGAAACATTTTCTTGGAAAACCTCACTATGTTGAATTTTGATTTCATTTGTCAGCAAATGAAAAGCATTAAGTTAAGTTTTTATTTTCATAAAGAGAAAATTTTCGAATGAAAACGAAAATATTTGACTTGTATTAAACTCGACAATTCTCGTTAGCAAGTCTTGATTGTGTACAGGATGATTGAGCATGCACAATTTGTGCGTTTCTGATGCTAGTGGCTCCACTTGTACGTGGTGTAACTTAATATGTGCGCCATTTTATTTCTGTATTCTTAGTACCTTTAATAACCTAAAAATCTTGATTTAAAAGTAACCTTCCATATCTCGAAACTTCTTTATCTTTAATTTTTTTTTCTGTTCCCGTGAAATTCGATATAATGAGGTTCAACTTTATTCATGCCCTTGAGATTCCAACCCATGACCCAACAGATTTAAGAAATAAAAAGCCAATGCCCTAGTACTCTCAGCCACCAGGCCACACTTCAAAAAAAGTGTAATACAAAAATCAAGAAAAAACAAATTCTGTTTAAATAATATTGTTGTGCAAAATTTGCAATCT
This sequence comes from Rhysida immarginata, assembly GCA_023313115.1. NCBI lineage: Eukaryota > Metazoa > Arthropoda > Chilopoda > Scolopendromorpha > Scolopendridae > Rhysida > Rhysida immarginata. The sequence goes on from JAHWFO010036886.1 coordinate 3,986,957, forward strand.
TGCAAGACAGAAATTTAATGAAGCAGTTAAGCAAAAGAAAATTACTGACAGTTTTAAAATTACTGAATGTTTAAACCCTTCAAGCAAAACTTTGTAAACTTCAGATACACTGGCGGAAAAAAAACCCCCAACACCACGAAGGATTGTGTTAGATGAATGAAATATGGACAGTATATTCAGCTATGGTATTTATTCAATTGATTCAAGTTTCAAGGTTACAACTTATAGGGGGCACCACCAGCGCCACCCTGTACATGCAAATGAGACATTCCAATGACAGATATAAAGGAGATCAGACGCGCGTCTGTGTTACTTCAGACACTTGTGGACGTGTGTGATAGAGTACGTAAAACATGCCTCGAAGGCAAATGCGACGTGAATTTGGGCAGCTAACCCAATTCGAACGAGGACGTGTAGTGGGCTTTCGAGAGGGTGGACTTTCGTTCCGTGCTATTGCAGAACGCATGGGTCGAGACGTTACCACTGTGTACAACTGTTGGCATCAATGGTCCAGGGAAGGCAGGATTACCAGGAGACCAGTATCTGGACGACCCCCAGCCACTGGAGACAGGGTTGACCGGCGCATCTGTAGGATGGCTATGGCAAATCGGACAGCATCTGCAGCGGACATTCGGGCTGCTGTGGCACCCAATGTCACTCCACGCACAATTCGGAACCGTCTCCTGGCCAGGAACCTCCACTCCAGGCGCCCTGTGGCATGTTTGCCTCTTACCCTTCAACACCGTGCGGCACGTCTTCAGTGGTGTCAAGCCAGAGCGACTTGGAGGGCAGAATGGAGGTCTGAGGTCTTCACGGATGAAAGTCGTTTCTGCCTGGGTCAGAGTGATGGTCGCACAAGGGTCAGGAGGAGGAGTGGGGAAGTCCTGTTACCGAGCTGTATCCGTCGTCGGCATACTGGCCCCACCCCTGGCGTTCTGGTATGGGGAGGGATTTCCTATGACAGCAGGACCCCCTGGTGGTTATCCCAGTCACCACGATGGCAAATGTTTACATTCGGATGCTTGTTGAACCCATCGTGCTGCCATTCATGGCTGGTATGCCAGGGGGGCTGTTCCAACAGGATAACGCTCGACCCCACACTGCCGCTGCAACTCAACGTGCCCTTCAGGGTGTCCACATCCTACCATGGCCAGCACGATCACCAGATCTGTTGCCCATCGAGAATGTCTGGGACATGGTCGGACGCCGTGTCAGGGTTCTTCCACAACCAGCAACAACTGTCGCTGATCTGACCATCCAGGTACAACAGGCATGGAATGCCATACCACAAAATGACATTCGGCATCTCTACGACCATATGCATGCACGTGTGCAGGCCTGCATAGACCGGCGCGGCGACTACAGCGGGTACTAAAGTCCGTGCTTTTCACCATATACAGGGTGGCGCTGGTGGTGCCCCCTATAAGTTGTAACCTTGAAACTTGAATCAATTGAATAAATACCATAGCTGAATATACTGTCCAAATTTCATTCATCTAGCACAAGTCCATCGTGGTGTTGGGATTTTTTTTTCCGCCAGTATTTTAATTTTCACTACATGAAATCTGACCTGTGAAGCCCTTTTTCTTCTTCCATTTTATTCCACCATTGTTCAGAATAGAGGCAAGCCATCATCTAACTTCCACAGAAACATTTTGGCTGAAGTCGTACGCATAAAACTGATGTAATGATGAAATGACCCTTATATAATATGATCATTATCTGGGTGTTTCTGTATGGTCTTACAAACTTTCCGGATATTTTTCAGGAACCAAAACAAGCAGAAAATGTCATATGAGCATGAGTTAAAATGGTTTGAAGGTGTCCTACAGTAGTCAAGATGAATGTTAACGCATATAAGAGTTGCAAACGATATGATTTATTTCTATGGTATAACAAGATAACACACCTGTTGTCAATGGCAAATGCTATAATGAGGTATAACAAGGCAAATGATTTATCATAGGCTCAAAATGGCCTTCAATTTTTTGAATTGACGTAACTCTTCTTCTGCTATAGGACATTCAAGCCGTTATAACTCTAGAAAGAAGCGTTTTTGGCCCCATGTTCATAAGACAGTTTCTGTTTGTTTTGGTCCCTGGAACGTATCATGCAAGTTTGTACAGACTATTCAGAAACCATGTTTATTGTATGTGTGCATATATACTCATTTAATAACTATGTATATATGCATTCATTTAAGCATTGTATTGTAGAACTGGAAAAATAAAGCACAATTTGAGAAGCTTCTATTATTCATCCATTTCTCATATCCATCTTCCTCCTCCCAACCCTCAAGGTTCAACTGTTATTGTTTTCTTTTTGGTTTGTGCCTCTTTCCAAAGTTTTTGCTGTAGATACCTTCAAATAGCCGCTGAAATTATTTGAATACTTAAAATCGTGTATAATTCCTCAATAAATGGTGTAAAAAGAAGAAATTGATAAACCAAATGAATCACCAAATCTTCATTTCATCTTATATATATCAGTTTTAGAATTTTTAACAGAAATATCTTATTTTTGTTGTTAATTAAATGCTATTTGCTGTTAAAACAAGAGCTTTACTTTTTCTGAGGTTGATAGTTGATTCAATTAATGCTTAGAACAATGGAGTCCTGTTAATCTGAACTGATTGGACCAGGGCCTGTTTGGATTACCAGATTTTCAGATTAACTGAAATCCTAGAAAATTTGAAATTTTTCCTAGAACACAGTTTAACATATTGATCAATGTGTCTATATCTGTGCACATCAGAGTGATGGAAGATGGTGAGTGATCCTATTTAGAGTTCCACTGCCTCAGTGGTGAGTCAGTCCTGTCATTTCTATATCCATATGTTTTATACATTATGACTTTTCATCTCTGTATTATGTATCACAATGCAAAAGTAAAGAAATTACAATTTGATCTTGTATTTTTGCTTATGGTAGTATCATTTTTCTCAGATGTTGAGATTAACTGGATTTTCAGATCTAGTGGGACTTTTCTGTAAATAATTAATCTTTTGATTGGATTAAATTAGCCTCTAGGGATCATCCATAAACCATGTGGTCAAGAAGAAGAAGGGGGTAAAGGGCTAGGGGAGAGATGGGGTAAGAAGTAGCAGACACATGGTCTTTTGGGAAGGGATCAAGGGATGTTACAAGCAAATCATTACATTACACTTCACTTGGTCATAATCACCTTTGGTCACATTCATGTCATCTCATTCATGTGATCTTTTGTTTGCAGCAAAACACTACATTCACATCATCCCAGAATCATTTTGTAACTTAGTTGATTTGACATATTCAGGTCATCACATTCAAGGCATCACATTCACTTTGTCACTCAGTCGACTCGACACATTCAGCTCATCACATTCAACTCGTCCCAGAATAATTTTGCCACTTAGGATGCTGTATTTCAGAGGATTTCTTTATAGGATGTTATTGAAAGAGGTGATAGGTGAAAGGAACAAATTAAATAGTATATGTTCATTGTAAACTAGAACGATTATAGAGGTATCAGCTTTACTATACTTTAGACCTTAGACACTTTGTTATTAAGGCTGGCCCAATCCTGTTTTCAAATATTCTGTACTTAAAATATTATTAGATATAACCTTAGTCTCCTTTTCGTTTGGGCACACATAAATATTATTAAACTAGCAGAGGACCTGGCATTGCCAGGGATAATTACACTTGTAGGTAAGCAGAACAATCTCAAGAAGTTAAATTATAACTCCAAATTGTTTAAATAATAACTCAATCAATACAACACAGAGCGAAGGGACTATCCATTCTAAGAAAGATTCGAAAAACAGGAATTCTAGGTGATATACCAGGACTTAATTTAACCTCTTGTTGACTTGCCTCAGATTAAAATGATATCCATCTTCACGACCGGGGAACATCCCTGGATACTTTAGATCCAAGTTTTTCTTGCCCTTGATGTAGAAGCTCTTATACCCTCTTGCTCTATTCGAAACTCCCGTTGTTCAGATATTTCCAATGCCCATATAGCTTTTTTTTGTTTTAGCTGCAGAGTTTCTCTGACCAATGCTCGTTCTTTCTCTTTCTTTTCCAGACACATAAATTTTTGCCATTCGTCTGGACATTTGATTGGGAACTTAAGGGAGACACATGTGACTTTTTCCTCCTCAATAGACGCTGCCTTATTTATGTCCTGTCACTTCATCATCATTTTATGCTCATTATTAAACATTCTTGGAAATGAACGTTCAATCATCGCATTATCACCATCATTTTTTTCTTTTTTTTATGATTAAATTTTGCAATAACTTAAAAATAAACACATGAAAACGCTTAGAATTAAAACAGTAAAAATTCATAATGAAAATTCGAAAAAAAAATTTTTTTTTATATGTACACATTGGATGGACCTCTCATTTTTAGTCACAGCTAGCCTAAATCATTTTTAGTCACGTAATCTTACTTTAGATGTACACTTGATGTTGTTGCAATTCCCACTCTGTTCTCGATGTCTTGAACCAAAACTTGGCTATTCCTCACTGTAGTCTAGCGGTCGCCGATTCTTCTATTGACATGCTTACCATTTGCTCAATACAGCACGGAGCTAAAGAACTGCTTCTTCTGTAGTCTTTCAACTCTTCCTCAATAGTCTGCTAACTCTCCATTATCTCCAGTTACTGATCATTTTTAAAGATTTTCAAGAAATTGTTTAGTACTAAGAACTCTCATTTCTAAGAAAAGCCTGAATAACAGGAATTCTATGCATTGTTACAAATAGAACCTTATCTATATTGCACAAACTTTGCCTTGCATTTGGTCATGAGATATACAAGGTGATTATAATTAAAGTCCCTTTGTAAAAATGCTATAA
>JAHWFO010036886.1:4012713-4074977 GCA_023313115.1 Rhysida immarginata
TGTCCAGTTAAACTTCCTATATCAGTTGTTAGATATTGTTGATTCTATTTTGGCAACAGTGTTTAACAATTGAAATAGGAAGTTTAACTGGACACGCCCACTCCAACTTTCAATGGACAGAGTATAGTAAAAACTCATATTAATCTCAAAAAATAAAACAATGTAATTGAAAAAATCATTAACAATGATTATACAAATACTGTTTAAAATTTAAAAACATCAGTTGTAAATGAATACTGAAGATATCCAAAAGGACGAAAGTCGGCTCTGTTCTATATGAATAAAATTATTGTATTATAAAATGGACATTTGTGAATAATAAATTTAATATACAGGGTGTCCAAAAAGTCTGGTAACATGGCAGATATCTCAAAGCTGCCAGGTAGGTGAGATCTGATGAGTGTGGTTTATAGGAAATAGGGGGGGGGGGATTCATTGCTGCACTCAAATTTGACTTTGACCCCCAAATTTAAGGTCATCCATTTGCTAACTTGAAAACTATTAATGGTAGAGAAAAATTTCCCATTGCTACCCTGTAGAGCAACAGCACATTAGTGTAAAAACAATTTTTAATCACACCCTTCCCCTTGAAAGATCTTGAGGAAATGGGCAAGAAAGAGTCACTCAAGGTCAGGTCAGGCTGGCCAGGTTGTTTGAGGTTTCTAACACATTTGAATTGCAGTGAAGCAAACACAATTTTTTTTCCTGACTTTATAAAAAATAAAGCCCAGGTCAAATTTGAACGCCCCTCGTACTTTTAGAGCACTACTCAGAAAGAACAATATGGTCACAAATAGTAGTTTTCTGTTCCCTTCGGAGTGCTTTATTAATGTGAGTCTCAGCGCCTCTCACTATTGAGGTGCTGTTTGTTGGTAAGACTTTTGCAAATATCGAATCTTTAACAGTAAGTGCTTGAACTGGCACACATTGTTGGATCTGACAATGTCCTTTTCGATGGTAAAATTCGGCTACAGCGTTTCTAATGAAGTTGGGCTCAATAAGTACAGTTTCGTCAAGGATTCTTTGTCAAAGATCATTTGGTGTGGTTGGCTTCGTTTTGTAGACACTGCTTTTTAGGTGACCCCAGAGTAGTCCAATGGCAAAAATCAGGGGAACAATTTCTCCTCTTCTTCCAATCCATTGTTAGGGAATTGCATGTCCACAAAATGTGGAACACTTCAAGCAAAATGTGATCCTGCACCATCTTACTGAAGACATGTATCGTCAAAGTTATCCTCTATAATCTCTCCGACTGCTGGAACTACTTGATTTCGCATGATATCCTCATACTTCGCAGCATTCAAATTTCCGTTAATGAAAAATGGACCAGTTATTGCATTGTTCAGCACTCCTGGCCAGATGTTCAGTTTTTTAGCGTATTGCGTACGAGCTTCAAGCAACCAGTGGGGATAGTTGTCAGACCAAAATCTGCAGTTGTGTGTTGACTTCAAAAGTGGCTTCAACAGAAAAAAACAATGCTGGTGAGAAAGGTGGGATCATCATCAATTCATCTCATCATTTATTCACAAAAATCCGTACGGTGATCAAAGTCATCTTCATTCAACTCATGTATCAGATGAATTTTGTAAGGGTGGAACTTTATTTTTTTCAAAAGCAAACCTTGATTAGTACTCAAAATCGGGGCCTAGGACAGATGACCCATTTGCCACCCCTCAAACGTTGCATCTGCTTTGAGCAGCGAAAAAAAAATAACAACGTAGTCTACAATTCTGCTTGGTAGCTTCTTTTTAAAACTTAACGTAAAATCTTGAATAGAGGCCCAGGGGTCTATTTGTCACAATGGTCCTGATCTCCCCCCCCCCCTCTCCCCAGCAATTAATCGAGACCGGCATTTACTTAAGACCCGACAAGTTTTGAATTGCAATTTAGTGAAAAAAAAACTAACCTGAATGGAGAAGAATAACAACTTTGATAATGATGAGCTACGAATCCAAATGATTACCCTATCTATATCTATAATGAGATTCTATATTCGAGAACTTCTTTATATGCAGAAACGGCGAGTGTGAGGCAGCATGGGATTGGTCAAAATTAGAATGGGTAAAATGAAGGGGCTAATGAGAAGGCGTACACATGAAAAGAGGTTTAATAATCTAAAAGTTTTCGGATTGGTTTAATAATGGAAACAAAAATCGCCAGAATTTATATGATTAATTGACTTTATAAATAATTGATAACCCGTTAACATTCAGAACCAGTTTTTCAAAAGGTATTCGGAAGAGTTATGACGCTAATTTTAAATTAGCAGTCATTAAACAAGCAGAAGCATCAAATAATTCTGAAGCTGGAAGATTATTTAACGTAACGGAAGCAAACGTTAGACGGTGGAGGAAAGCAAAAGAACAGCTTAAGCAAAAGGGTGCAGTTAGAAGCCGCAGTGCTTAATCACTATTTTTAAAACACCGCCCAGCCTTTAATCGAGACCAGCGTTTATTTTAATATCTGGCCTTTATTCAAAATTTTATGGTAACTGAAGAAAGTTTAATTTCTGTCCACAGCCGTGTGACTGATGTCATGTATTTGAGCAGCCATATAGTGGTTTTCCTCAAAAGTCAATGATTTTCTGGAAGTGGCTCATGATGGACAATCTTGCAATAGGATTGTTGGACCGTGAAAATTTTCATTAAATACATGTAGTGCCCTTACTTCAGCATACGACCTTTAATGATGGCCCCATTCTCACATCATCAGAATACTTATTTTTTCTTGTTCAGAAAGGTTGGCCATTGCGTTCGAATAGATGTAACATAATTTCTGATTTTTTATTTACAACATACAATAATGAGGTGCCACAAAAAAGGCTTTCTGTTGTGCATTCGCCATCTTGATGGTAACTGACGGGACTTCCCTACTTCTTCCAGATGCACGTAGAGACCTCTACTGCCATTGAACAAAAACTTGCTGTCTCCTCTTTCAAATGGTGTGCGGTTCATTGGCCTGTGACCAACGGTTGCCAGGCTATTTACGATTGAAATTTTATGAACCTTTATGTTACACCCTATATATAATTGTAAAATCAGATTTTAAAAATGTTTAATGTTCAATTTTACTTATACTAATTCGTTTTTATTTTTTGTTCAGGTGCACCGTATGTCCAAGCTGTAGCACAAAATTTCCTATTTGTATGGCAACTGGATGCCCTATTATGGATAATAGTGCATGGATGTGCCGAACTTGTAAACATAGTGCATTTGAACGAGATATTAACATGAGGAAAACGTGTCCACTTTGTCATTCTCCTGTTGTTCAACTATAGTAAACAAAAAACGTTTCATTATGAACTCGGTGGTTTTAAATTTTTTAATTGTGTTAAAATTTCTAGATAATATTTCATAAAAGAATATTTTTTTCAAATTTGAATTTTTTAACTTTTATTTATCAACTTCTTTCATTATTAAATTGCATATAGGATCAAACATATTTAGTGACACTTATTCTCTTAAATATATACATTCTTTGTTCACTTATAATTCCAATTTCAATGTCTTAATAAAGTGATATTTTTTTTTTACTTATACAATGAGTCTGGCTGTTTATCTTCAAACACCTACCAGTTACATAGCATATCTAAACCCCTGTCACAAACTTCTGATGGTGATTCCCCACAGCGAGATAAAAACAAAAAGTTCATTCGGAGTTAAAGGTGAAGTTTCAGCAGCTGGGCGGATGGCAGATGATATTTGCTCTAGCTTCTCTGCATGTCACCTGCCATCCACAGAGTACAAAACTAGCTGCTGAACTTCACTTTTAATTGCGGAAATCTCATAAACGATTCGTTATCTGAACCATGTTCATATGAACTTTTGTTTTCATCTCGCTGTGGGGAATCGCCACCGGAAGTTTGTGACTGGTTTAGATTAGGGTGACCAGATGTCCCGGATTTTGCGTGTACTGCCCTGCAATAAGTAAGCGTCCTAAAATTGGATAAATTGGATATTGATAGATTTAATTGTCAAAAATTACGTTTCTCGGATTTGTTCTGGATTCTTCACAGCTGTGTTTCAGATTAGCGTCGTAAAAAATCTGATCATCCTAGTTTAGATACACCCCGTACAGGGTAATTGTAATTAAAGTTTAAGTTTCAAAACGCTATAAAAAGAAAAACCACTTAGTAGAATGACGTCCAATTGGAACGGAATGTTATTGAAGAAGGGGGGAAAGCTTATGGCATAAGAAAAAAAAGTAGGTCCAAATTTTAGCAACAGATGGTGCTGTAAGCGTCAGAATTTCGACTACAAATGACAAATGAATCGTAAAACAAAGGCTAAGGTGTAAGTTACACGTTAAACCAACTGTACTGTTTAGTGTGCAAAGCATCCATCAAATCGGTTTTTTAAATTGCGGGAGACTGGTGCAAAACATGTTCAATATGGTGTCCAGCGGAATCATTGTTCTTGTAAAAAAGCTTTACAAGCAGAGCGCGGTCCTTCACTGAGACACCCATGGCGAACTTCTCAGACGCGAAATGAGGAAGAGCCGTGTACCTGGCGTTTTTATAACAAATGAAATGAGTCGTGCACATAACAGGTATTTTCGTTTACATATTCTGACGCTTACAGCGCCATCTGTTGCTAAAATTTGGACCTACTTTTTTTTTCTTATGCCATAAGCTGCCTCCCTTCTTCAATAACATCCCGTTCCAATTGGACGTCATTCAACTAAGTGGTTCTTTTTTTATAGCGTTTTGAAACTTAAACTTTAATTATAATCGCCCTGTATATCAAAAATTTCCTTAAGGTACTCCCAGAGAGCTCCATTTGTTGCTAGTACATGTATTAAGAATTACATTTTATTTCATAATTTTTGTATTGATTTTATAATTTAGTGCAAGAATGTAATTCATACTTCATATTCCAGGTAATTCTCAAGACATAAGAGGGTGCTTAAAAAAGAGTGAGAGTAATATTTTTTTAATGGTAAACTATAAGGATATATCAAAAAGTAACGCCATTTATTTTTATTAAAGAAAATTACAAAACATGAGGTAAACAACTAAGTGCAGCTGAAACTACATGTGTTTACCTACTTTTCCTTATAGGCACCTTGACGATTTAGGCATTTTTAACTTCAGAATACCCCAACGCTGCACCAGTTTTAGAATACTCCGCTCATAGAACTCTGTTGGTTGTGAATACAGCCAATGGCACACGGCAGATTTGAGTTTCTCGTCAGTCTTAAATCTTTGACCACCCAGAAATCTCTTTATGGGACCAAAGAGGTGGTAGTCTGAGGGTGCTAAGTCCGGACTGTAGGCTGGCTGGTCCAGAACCTCCCAACTGAAACAGACCAGTTTTACTTTGACGGTGTTGGTCATATGTGGGCATGCGTTGTCATTGAAGAAATCGAACATAGTTTCCTCTTTCTGTTCGCTTATCCCGAATAGCAGGCCACAGTTTCGTCAACATTTTACAATAGGTAGCTGCATTGACAGTTGATCCATGATGCAGGAACTCTGCGAGTAGGATACCTTGCATATCCCAAAAATATGTAAGCATAATTTCACATCCTATGGATCTGCATGGGATATGGTGCATGAGATACTTTGAATTTTTTTGTGAACCGAATAATGTGGATATTTCCACGTTATGCTTGCAGTATTAGGCTCAGGTGTGAAGTGCAAGACCCAGGACTCATCTCCTGTGACAATGCCATTCAGAAACTGATTTTCCTCCTGGTTGTACCGCTGTTTGCAGATGTTGCAGACTGCATGGCATTCTGTTGCCGGTCTGTTCTGGAATCAGACTTTATGGAATCCAGTGCGAACAGATTTTGCCATATCCAAGCTTCTCGTGCACCATATCCCATGCAGATCCATAGGATATGTGAAATATTTTACTCACTTCTTTCAAGGAAATGGCAGCGGTTTTCTCTAATTGTGTTGTTAATGCATCAGATCAATGTCACACTAAAAATCTCTTATTCCAATAAAAACCACAAAACTAAAACCAAAATAAAACTAATTTACGAAAATAATCAATCACTGCTCAGATTATATGAAGTTTATGCAATTGTGTTGTCTATATGAAGATGGGAAATTTATCTTCGATAAGGTAATGATATTATTTAACAAAATGGAAGGAAAAATTCTGCGACCTGGCAAGACTAACTCTTTCTTCCCGAAACATTTCACACCGTTTGCACACATTGGAATAGTCCAGACAGTTGGCATTGTAAACTGCTACTATTTCCTCATGAATTTCCGCAGGTTTCTGAAATAGCTCCCACAGCGCACTAACCTACACCCCTGAATATGACAAGGATGAAGCTATCAATTTTCTTGACGTCAACATCCGTAGCAGCACCCGCATACAAAAATTCGAATTGCAATATTCAGAAAACCATCCACCGCAGCTAATATTATCTCATATGTTACCAACCACCCCGTTCAACACAAAACAGCAGCATTAGCATACAACTTTAGGAGAGCACTTTCATACCCCATCACCAATGAAGCCAGGAGATATGAGATTGCCACTACATATCAACTAGCCCGCCTCAACGATTTCCCAGACAAAGTAACGACCACAGTTCTCAATAATGTCAAACGTTCCCGGAAGCAGCCACCCGACCACCCAAAACAGAAAACCGATTACGTCATACTAAGCTATTTCGGTATACAAACTCGCTAAAATATTCAGAGAACAAGGCCTCAGGATCGCATTCAAAAAGACATAATAACCGGCTACTCCTCAATCCTAAGAAGAATAATATCAACAACAATATTTACAAACAAGCTGGCGTATATCAGCTGTCCTACCCTGATTGCGATGCTATCTACATAGAATCTACAACCCGTTCTTTTCACATTAAATTTAAGGAGCATAAACGGTCATGGACAAACGGCGATAACGTATCTGCATATGCCCAACATCTCTTCAAAAACAAGCATAGAATGTTAGGAATAGAAGAGTGCATGTCCGTCATTTGGACAAACAACAACAAGGCCAAGATCTGCTTCGTGAAGAGGTGGAAATCACGAAAAGACGGCAAACGCAACCATCAACACTACTCAACAACCAGACGTTCTTTGAAAGGGAGGAACCTAATCCAAATACTCATCGATGACGATGCACGAGCAAGAAACAAAAAACGGATGTTATCCACATAGCCCTCTACTAGGTCTGCGCACTCCTACAATCCACCTATCAAATTTAATATCTGTTTATATCCATCCAATAGCTATCAAATTTTATATCAATGTATCTTATTTGTTTCTGAATCCCATGCATCCCACGGCCAGTTTAACTCCTTGTAGATGTATAGCCTCCGATGATGGTGTTATGCCGAAACGCGTAAGGCGCAATAAACTTACACTACCGTATCATTCTTTGACCTTATTTCCTTCAGTTAGATATGATACTCGACGAAGTTCAACCTGTGGATATAAAACAGTTTCTATTTTAATACAAAGGATCTTTTGAAAGATTTCTTTTTATCTTTACCTCCATTTCTGCTTCTGTCAAATAAATAGTATTTAATTTCAGCACTTTGGCACTATTGAAATTTTGATTATTGTTCTCAGCGACGTATTTATAAACTTTCTTTTAAGATTTTTTTTTAACAAAATGTTAATTGTTTTATTTCTTATTCTGCCAACTCAGAAAAGTAAGTGCAAACCATTTAAATTGACTCGGATTACTTTATTAAAAAAAATTCCTTTTTGTGATAAACACATAGTTCATCATCATTTGGCGGAGAAGCTGGTCAACCAATTTTTGAAGCACTGATATGTTGTACAACCGTTCTGCAGCTACAAATACATCATTTTCTTGAGTTGTTTCTTCTGCTAGATCTGTAAATTCATGTACACTACTTGATCAAAGGAGTTGGGACACCCTGTGAACACCTGGGGTGTTTCTCCTGGACCGGATTGGGTCCGCTCATCAAGGTGGACGGAAACCTCAATGCTGATGGCTACAGGACCATTCTGGATAACGAGGCACTTCCAGCGCTGTGGGAACACTTTGGTAACGGGCCATTCCTCTTCCAGCACGACAATGCGCCTTGTCACAAAGCAAGATCCATATCCGACTGGTTTGACGAGATGCGGGTTGAAGAACTGGATTGGCCCGCCCAGAGTCCTGATCTCAACTTCATCGAACATCTTTGGGACGAATTGGAACGACGTGTGAGATCCAGGATGTTTCGCCCTACATCTGTCCAGGAACTGACCACGACACTCCTCGAGGAATGGAGGTCAATACCTGTGGACACATACAGAAAACTTGTGGACAGTATGCCATTTAGGGTGGAGGCAGTGATAGCAGCTCGGGGTGGTCCTACACACTACTGATTGAAGCTTTTTGCGGCTTTACGGTAGAGCAACAGGTGTCCCAACTCCTTTGATCATGTAGTGTAGGTGGGGTGGACTTCAGTAGTCTGCCACTCCTTTTGCATTTCTTCAAAGTGCCAATCAACATCTTCAAGGGTTTGTAGAACATTGTTCTGTCAAACATAAGAAAACTTAATTGATGTAGCACTTCAGATATTGCATGTAAACGGTCTTCCCATATTAGCTTTAGCTGGCTTAGATTGTAACTCGTCAAGATAGACAAAAAAGATAAATGTTATGATCTTGCATCCAGTTGCCTCCTGCATACATCATCCTATGCTCGGTCGTATTCTAATAGTCTCAATGCTCTTGCAGCTACTTGAAAAATCCTATATTCAACTCCATCAACAGTACATACATCCTGAAATGATTTTGATCCATTTGCTTCATATACATATATAATTTTAGTAATTAATCCATCCATTTATGTAAAGGGTGTCCCAACATGAACTGACATAATTGGGACACACTTGTGGTATAATCAGAACAGAGATTTTTATATGCTGTCATTATTATTAAACATTGAAGTTAAATTATGCAAAACTACACAATCAAACAACGTGTAGAAATTGTAAAAATTCATTTTAGAAATGGTGAAAATTTTACGAAAACTGTTCGCAGACACCGCACTTTTTATGGTCACCATAATGCATCTTCTCGTAACATCGTGGTGAATTTGATCAGTAAAGTTGAGTCTACCAGTTCAGTTGCAAACAAAAAAAGCAATGGTTGTCCTCCTGCAGCTCATTCGAATGCAAACGTAGCTGGTGTAAGTGAAAATGTTGAAGAAAATCCTCTAAAGAGTGAATTTGTGCTAAGGTTATTTGTCAGATGTTTTGTATCACACATAATCTCCATGTTTTGACTTTCTAATAAAGTAAAAATACTATAAATTTTCCAATGTAAAATGTGTTTTATTAAAAAATTAAAATGTCAGCTCATTTTGGGACACCCTTTAGAAGCAAATATACTGTTGTATGTAAGGATACCCTTCATAAATCTTGGTATGGCTGTATGTATTCTTGCAGTTGTTCAATTGGAGGTGCAAGAGCCGCTTTGCCATTAAGATAGCACAGCATAGACTTGTCTTTTTATTTTCATGCTTAAATCGCATTCCAGACTCTAAATGCCCTCAATCTTTAGCCATTGGCTTGCAGTTTGCTCTGTAGAGTTCAGTTGGAAGTTGTGCACATGATACGAAGTAGTGATATTCTTGCAAAAGCCAGCTAAACTGAAGTTGGCATTGTCGGAGTTGAAATGGTAGGCCAGATTCGTGTGTAATCAAGGGACTGAATTTCTCAAAAGACTTAACATACTTAACAAAAGACTTTCTCATCCATTATCGGTGGAATCCCTTTCTCTTGACCAAACCAAAAATATAGAATTTTTGAAACAATGATTGTACAATAAATGTTGTTATAGCAAGGAATTAATCTCCCAGAGGAAGGTATAGGAAAGTAGCGGAAGCCTGAGATCATCTACTTTTACCCTTTTACCTGCACTTTTTAACCTCCTCCCCCATTATTTTAATCAAAAAATCGATTTTCTCAAACAGTATTTAGAAGATGAAAAAGAGCTCTATCTTCTTTCATTTCTCATCATTTCAGATCGAATGATATATCACATGTTTTATGTTGCTATATTTCTAAATACTAAGTGACCGCCACCCCTCAACTCCAAACTCATTGGGACAATTTGGCCCAAACTTCATAGTAATGTAGATCTTTAGAACAATTACATACCTAAATACATGTAGACCTTTTGGTCCCTTCTAATTCCTACTTCCAAAACTCCGACCCTAGTGGCCAAATTAAATAGTGAAGGTGCACATGCCAATAATAATCTATATTCCGATTTTAACCTTCTACCTCCAAAAATGCAGAAATTATGAAGGGGACAAACAGCTATTGTAAAACTAATAATAGCTCATTCTTCTGCTACTTAATAAATGTCCAACCTTTGTTTTCGTTTAAATTGATGCTTAATTTATGTTGTTTTGTTTATTTGTGGTGGTGTTTTGTTTTTTTTTCTTTAAACCCAAACACGCGACACTTTCAGTGCCTCTATCTCCTAAATGGTTGGATCAATTGAAAAAACACCAAGAATAAAACATTTGTCAAATGCCATTAAAAATAGGGGTTTCCATTGCACATTTCAAAGTTGACTTCCATATTCGAAAATGGCATTGGTTTTTTTGGAAATGGAATACACACAAAATCCTCTTACAAAAAAGTACAATAATTATTTCATTGAAGGGACTCTATCTGATTTGTATTTTAGAAGTTTGCTATTGGTTCACTTTAGGTGAGACATCCTGTATATACAGAGTCCGCTAAAAAATGTATGCACATTTTAAGGAACAAAAACTATTATGTGTTTGTTTTACATTTAAATACTGATCACACATATAGTACTGTCTTCAGTTAAGTACATGGTTACTTTAGACGTTCTAAATGTTGGCCGTTGGTGGCCAGACACACAACGGAACTAAGAGCGGTCGCCGCAGCTACGTCAGTTAATGTTTCAATGGAGATCGCTGCACATGCTGCTGTAATCTCCTGCTGAAGATCTTCCAGCATGCGTGGCTTACGTCGAAAGACTTGATCTTTCATAGTTCCCCACAAGAAAAGTCCATAGGTGTTAGATCTGACAACTGTGGAGGGTATACTTCTCCAATGACAGTACCATCAAGGAAAAAAAAGCCCCTAGATCAGGGAGCTGCAACATATTGTACTTCTATCCGGCCCACTGGCAAAAAGACAGACAATGCATAGAAAATGTAATACGTAAGAAATTATGAATAACAATGGCCTTATTATATATGGTACTGTTTATCTTTTATTAAATTCTGTATCCGGCCCAGACCTCTTTCAATTTTTATCAGTGTGGCCCACTCTTCAAAAAGGTTGCCGACCCCTGCCCGATATCTAACATGAACCCCTAGTAGATTGACCTCCTTATCCACATGTACATGCAGATTTTTCAGTGCCCAACTGACAATATCGATATCCTGATACAGTCTGACAAAGACTCTGTAGATGACACTTTTTTGGCAGACTCTGTAGATGATAGTTCGTGCATGTATGATTTAATAACCTACGGGTGTTCCACATCTGCTTTAAGAAAGTAGTCATAATGTGAATAGACCTGTAGATTCATGCAGAGCAATTAGTATGGTTAAGTTTGTCTGAAATTAATTCACTGAGGTACAGGCTTAACCTTTGTAATCTAAGTAATTTTGCTGTATGGGTCCTTTTTCCTTATTCTGGAAGAGTTTCAATGCAATGTGTTTTAATCAAAATACAAATTTATCAGATTGTTGCACATGAAATGCCGGATTTGGTAGTGAAACTTAAAACAATAGTAACTCACTGGAAAATGACTTTTATTAATCAAAATAGGCACCACTAAATACTATACACTTCTTCCATTGAGATAAGAGTGCCTTTACGTCAGTTTCATAGAAATCTGGTGTTTTGGACTGAAAAAAAGCTCCTCAAAGGTGTTTTTGATGGTGCTTCATTGTTGACTTTCTCCTGCTAAAATAAGCTCCCAGCTAATTAGCTCTTTTGTACTGTGAATCCTCAACCAGTCAGAAAGTTGTATCCCTTATTTCATATCAGATCTTGTGCATGTAATGCTGTGTAAAACCCTTTCTTATGTAGACTTGATAAAGGCAGGAAATACAGCCGAAACTAGTCATCGTTTCCACGATAATGCAGTATTGTAAGGCCTCAATTTATTTTGTTAAGAAATACGATACTATGTCCATTCCACTTCAAGATTTAAGCTCCAAATGCCTTTAAAGGTGGTAGTTAGTTAGAGAGAGGCCTGTAGAGCACAGTATGTGAGGAAGAGTCTCACAGTACTAGTTATATATAATTTTTGGACTTGTTTTTAATGTGTGATCTCACATCGTCATTGAAGCAATAAAATTTCATCTCTGTTTGGACCAATCTTGGCTGCTGAATTCGTAATTTTTGATGCAGTGCAACCAACTGGGTCCAATACTTTCTCCATTAATGGTTTCACACATTCTTGCTGCACCAACAAGCAATCACCATTATCTTCTTTGGATATAGGATTGGTTTCAGCATCTATTTTGGGGCCTCATCAACATCTAGCCATAATGCATATCGACAGTGATTATTGTGCATTATCCATTTTTTCATCATACATCACTACTCTGTTCAGATATAGCACATTTCTTTACGGGAAAGCAGAGAAGTGCAAACTTCCAAGTCCACTCTTTATGGTCTGTCGTGCGTGGGTGATTATTATTATTTTGTTTTGTAGGTTGTTTGGTGTGGTTTAGTGGTAAACAAACGGTATTTGTAGTCTTTGGTGTTATTTAGAGTCGGGTAAATGATTTGTTTTATGCGTTTTAATTGATAAGAGTTATGGGGTGAAATCGTTAAAGATGTGTGCCTTGTTGTAAAGAAATTATGGTTTTTATCGTAGATTATTTTCTTTTATTTATCTTGATTGTTGCCGATGTAAAACTTTAAGATTATCCCAGTGAAGCTGCAGCAATTGTTTGCCTAATCTGTTGTAAACATTGTTGTCGCAGCTTTTCTGGGTAAGAGTGACAGCAACCAATGACGTACATTAAAGATAGACTCCGAATCCTATTGTTAACGGCGGCACAAAGTGAAGCAAATTGAGCCATGATAGATCTGGGCAGGAGTGAGCCGTGGAGTAATTAGCTGTCTGGCTGCTTTGTTTTTGAAAATTTTGGGCCTGAGGAATAATTAATTCAAAACCATTCCTCAAAGTTAAACTGCGTATAACTGTACAAACAGACAAGAAAAAGGATCAGGAATCATTTTCCACAAAAATAAAGCAAAAATACGTAACTAAAATGAAAATACGTAACTGAAAGACAATCGAAACAAAATTGAAATTGAAATCATGATCGAAAAATTGTTTATAAAATATAATAAAATATTTCAAATACAAAGGAAACGAAAAGATAAACTTATCACTCCGTGATCGGCGTGTGAAAGAATTATTAATCAGCTACTCTTGTGTTTAGCATGTGTTTTGCATCATCTTCACTCACTTTCGGCTATGACAGTTCTGGGCATGGAGCTTCCCAATTTGCTTCAAGTTACAACAATAGGATTCGGAGTCTATCTTTAATATACGTCATTGACAGCAACAGAGTCGAAGGCTAAACGTCATTGTTTAGCGAGAGCGATCTTTGTTGTGTGTATTGCAGGGAAGGCAGGCTTCGAGATCGTGCTACCCCCCCCCCCCTCCGTTAGCAGCGATGTTCGAGGCGATTTTTGTTTTACTTTTTTAAAAGGCAGTGGCTACGTACAGTGCAACCTTGTATGCCTTCCGTTCAATACAAAGGAAGTGGCTAGCTGTACCGCCATCTACCAACAGTTTCAGATTCCAAACTTTCTCTAATTTTGAAACAAGCAATATGGCAGATTCCCATCGCTTAGTGGAAAAATGCAACGTTTTAAACAATTTTATCTTAGCTTCAAGCAGCTAATATGGGATAGAATGAATATTGTTAATTGGGAAAAACTTTACCATCTTCCCTATCTGGTTAAATTGAACTATCTGACCACGACGTAATACCAGCCGCCACTTCTACAATACTAGTACGTGGAAGCTAACGCTTCGCTCACGGCGACCCCGAATTATAAACATACCCCCAACATATTTGGTTACAGGGGGCAGTTGGTTTCCCCTCGGCCGGTTACAGGGGCAGTTGGTTTCCCCTTCTACAATACTAGTACGCGGACGCCATCGCTTCGCTCACGGCAACGTTGCTTTATATACGTACCCAACCTATTTGTTTACAGGGGGCAGTTGGTTTTCCCTCGGCCGGTTACAGGAGGCTAATGATCCGTATATTTTAGTGGTCACAGAAATGGCTGCCAGAAAGTTACGGGATCTCCTTTTATGGTTAAACCTAAGTTAACCTCAGTTAACCTAACCCAACACTAGAACGCTCAAAAAATGCTGGCTTACCTTTAAGGCATGGTTCCTTTCGACAATGGCTAATCATCCAGAAAGCAGAAAAAAAGAAAATCTGAAATCCACACGACCGTGACATGCCAATTGTGTGGTTGCTAGTCAAAACACGCCCTCTAATGCCGGAATCCATACAATACTGTTTTAATTCTGTCGGCAGATGGCGGCACAGCTTGCCACTTCCTTTGTATTGAACGGAAGGCGTACAAGGTTGCACTGTACGTAGCCACTGCGTTTTTAAAAATAAATATATCTTCAGTTCAGGAAGAACAGGTTTCAGTACAAAAATGAACATTTACAATAAGTGTAAATAAAGGAAAAGCGCCTGTCCTGAAATTTGGAAGGATCCACGAATTATGACCATGGTATTTCTTTGTTGTTGGAATTGGAACGCTGCAGCAACGTTGCTTTGATTGGATTCACGCATCGACCAA
Organism: Rhysida immarginata; assembly: GCA_023313115.1. NCBI lineage: Eukaryota > Metazoa > Arthropoda > Chilopoda > Scolopendromorpha > Scolopendridae > Rhysida > Rhysida immarginata. Next base: position 4,027,492 of record JAHWFO010036886.1, read on the forward strand.
GATAAGAAATCAACGATTGCAGAGCGGTCAGGTCGTTCTTTATTTATAATTGTCCCGTTAATAGTGATCATTACGATTGCTACCAATTAATGACCAAGCTAGAACATAAGGAGAATAGAGCTGTGGCTTTCTCCGAGTTTGTTTGTCCTGACTGCTCTCATTTCGGCGATGTTGAGATATAGTTATTAGTGGTCACGTGATACGGACACGAAGTTTTCCGCTAGTAAAGGACTCCCGCTGACGTTTTGTTTAAAGTGTTTTCACTCTACAATTTAATAATTGTATGATTATTGCCTTTACTTTGTTTAATAACTGTTGGCACGAAAATTCTTATGTTTTCGTTTGTATTTAAATAGTCTGTAGTATGTTATATCCAGTTGATGGTAATTTGTAAGCAGAGCTGTACACATGCAGCTGTATATGGAGCGCATTGCTTTCACATGCAAAATAAGTGAAAGGGTATTGTGCGGTGCAGCTTTTTACGCTGTCTTAAGATCAGCTCTGGGGTTTTGGCCATTCAAACGGTAGCGAATAGGAGGGAGTATTTTGCGTCGTGGTGCGGACTGTGGGCATCGGAAAGTTTGGTAGTAAAGGGGTTACTGCTCTCTTCCCTGGTTTCCAATCGTGCAGAGATAGTGCTGATTAGTTCGGGATTGTAAACACATCAAAGGAGAGCGTGACGCTTTCTTTGGTTGGTCCCTGATCCTGTTTGTTCCGTTGGGAATGAGTAAACAGCTGATGCAGTATTAGTCTCCTAGCTGAGGACCTAGGAATGCTGGCTCATTAACAGCACATGTGGCAGTGCATGCAACCACTGGGATCTAACAGAGGATCATTTAAAATAATTAGTACAGCATTTCTTGTTGATGCGTTGAAGATTAACGATTATTTTTTTTAATAGGTTTGTTATTTATTTTAATTGGGGCCCCAGAATTAATGTTGATTTGTAACCTTATACCCTTGATCTCACATTCATAATGGGTGCCAACGTAATCTCAATCAGTTCGATTGGACCATCCCCTCCCCCTTCTTCTCACATCAGCTCCAGAATCCAATGTAATGAATTCAAAATCTGGCTAGCTCAACACCAAAACTCAAAGAAAGATAATACACTATGCACAATCAAGGACAAAGTTTGGGTTCTTCTAAAATGGCAGGCTGTGACTTATTTATTTCAATAAGCAAGGCAAGGATTGGAATCAAATAACTTCTTTTATTCAAAATTAAAAGAATTACCAGTGAGATACAAAAATCAATCAAAAATTTACATCTAAGGAAAAGAAAGTAGATAGATCTTATCGTAAAGAAGAAAGTTAATATTAAATTTCCCAAGTACTTATGACTAAGATAACATGCAAAAAAAAAAAAAAATGAATAAATATCAATAAAACTCAATTGCTCTGAGGAAAGAGATAGTATTAATTAAAACTCAATTTCAAGAAAGTTCTCTCAAATAGTTCTTTATCACACCTTTTGTCATGATAATCAAAATAAATCTTACGCATTTAGGTTCATTTCTACTTACAGTTGCGTAGTTTCAGACACCTGCAGACTTGTGATCACTTTTAATCCAATTTTATGCACAAAAACACCTCTTGTGTTAAACAGGCCATAAAATATATCACTTATCACACTGAAGCACAGAAAACACACCTGAAGATAATCCGGATCGATTAGTGAGTGAGTCCACTGGAAGTCTCAAAGTGTCCCCACTAAGTTCAACAGAAGATCTCAAATATGTAGTCGTCTTCCTCTCTCAATGTCGGGTTCCTATTTATGCCTGTCGCTTGAAGAAAATTCCGTTACTTGCTTCCAATTGCTCTGAAGAATGTCGGGGTTTCCATTTCCATATTTCTCGATTCTAATTACAAATGATGTCTCTTTAGCACATTAATTGCATCCAGGTTCCATTTCAAACATTTAGGGATCGTTTCTCGTAAGTTCCATTTTATAATACTTAACCGGGAGTCTTGTCTGTATCAAAATATTTAATCAGGAGTTTTTCCATATTCCACTACTTAATCGGGAGTCTTGTCTATATTTAAAATACTTAATGAGGGATTTTCCATATTCCACTACTTAATCGGGAGTCTTGTCTATGATGAGTGATGAGTTCTCATAAGCTTTGATTTCGGAAAGAGAGGCCACCAGATCGCTTCGACGGGCTGCGGAAATTTCGCAGCCGCCTTGGCGCATCTCACCTGACCCTCCTCCCTCAATCAGCCGAAGCAGAGAGCGCTCAGCTCCCCCTCGACCGCCTGCTTGTTCAACCCATAACAACTCATTTTCCCACATATATTTTGATGAGCCTGCACAATCCTAAACTGAATGAAGAAACTAGCCCAACTACTTGGCTGGTTGTGGAATTGCACAGCAGCCATTTTCGCTAATGCTGTTCTTCTTCAATTTCCATTAAGCCTTATGTTCTATTCGAGAGGAGAAAGCGTGCAGCCTTCCTCTACCAGCTCCTCAACAGGACTCGTGTAGTTTCGATTTCCCACGTGCTTTTTATCTTCATCGCACATCCGGTCTCCCTTTCCCTTTCACAATTTATAAGTCTCCAAACAACAAAACTATGAAGATAATAATGATTTCAAACACTATATGAAATCCATGACACAAACAAATTATTAAAAAATTCAATATTCCTACTCATCAAGGAATCCAATGACCAATGTCAACAATATTTATTTAAATTCCAAAAGAGCGTCTCTTCCTGTCATTGCTCCACCCTTCCTGCTATTTCACAATTGTGAGCTTTCGATTTATATCCAAAATTATAATCCTAAATTATATCAACTTAATATATCACTACAATAAAAACAATTAGATTACTTCACTCTAACTGAGAATCTGAATAATACCTGCTATTATTCCTGTGACCACGTTTATCATAAAATTGAATACATTACTTAACACGTGATAACGTCACAGATTAATGAATTGTATCAATGTTTATTAAGTCTATTAAAACGGAATTTAAAGTCACCACTCGCACCTACTCCTTGATTGCGTAACATCACCCACGCAAGTCCAAAAACCCGCTCCTGTCGCGTGTGAGGGCTATTGTTATTCGAAGGTTCCGTTTGGCACCCCCCTCCCCTCCCACGCACAGGGCACACTGGCGCCCGAACAGGGACTTGCTGCCCTAATTGGAGGTGCATGAGGTCAACGAGGAGTAGGTGGTGTGTGTTGTGGTAGAAGCGTTTCGTGGATTGATTACGAGTTGTACTTGTGTGGGTAAAAGTGTATAGCGCGTAAATATGCCTAACGAAGGCGTGGCCAGTGACAATACAGATGAGGCAATGGAACCAAGATGGTGGGGTACACGGGTATGGTGCCCACTTTTTCTGGGGACGGCTCGAGAATTAGTGTTTCCGGATTTCTGAAGGCGGTAGACAGCATTGGGATACTTGGTCACTGGACAGACGAAATTAAGCTGACAGTGGCCAAGTCCAAACTGAAAGGCAATGCTGCACGCAAGGCCGCTGAATTAGAGCTCTTTGACGTAGATAGATAGTTTCCCGTTATTCCGTTCCCGGTTGGGACAGATATTCGGGCGAGTCAAAATAGACCGGGACTACGGAAAGGAGCTCTATGACGTGGTACAGCGGCATCGCGAGTCAGTTCTGGAATTCTCAGGAAGACTTCAGCTCGCGATGGACCGCTTTGTTCAAGCCAACCCGACAATGGAAGCCATCCGGGATGCACTGCTGATGCAGCGATTTCGGCGTGCTACGCTCCTCTCTCATAAAAAGCTCCTCAAGGCAATTGCGCCTAAAACGTTTGAGGACGCGATAAAATGTGCCATGGAATCAGAGGAGCTGGGGGGGGGGGGCCGGCCGTCATGGTGAAAGTAGTGGTGTGGAGGTGGAGGACCACGCCCATAATTATGACGAAGACGAAGCAGGGGCAAGCGCACACCCTAGGAAAAATAATAAGGACATGTCGTGCCCCTGGCAAAGAATGGTCTTGTAAACAAGAAATAAAAGAAATTAAGGACATGCTAGAAAAGCTTCTCAAGGATGGGGCTGGCACTGCCCGTAGGCCCAAAAAGGACATTACCTGTTTTAAATGCGGCGTCTCGGGGCATTATGCAGCATAAAGAATCTGTGCAGGTCATGCAAGATGTCGATGACCCAATAATGTTGAAACGGGGCGAGGATGACCTCTACCGGTTGGATGTGGTGATCCAGAGTCAACTAGTAAACATGCTCGTTGACACTGGATCACAGGTATCATTTATAGACGACGAGTTGTGCCGGCAACTGCCACAAGCTTCCATTCAAGACGTCGATACAATGGTCCGGGGTGTTAACGGGGATTGCATCCACATTAAACATAGTGCGAAGTTTGATGTGAAAATAAAGGGGAGATCTCTCCCGGGATGCAATTTCCTTCTTCACAATTTTAGCAATCGCCCGTATGACGGAATCTTAGGGACCGATGCCCTGGATGGAGTAGCCTTCATGTGCGCCATGGTATCAATCGTGGAAGACCCAGCTGTCACACCGGGTGATATTTGCAGGGTTAGGAAGGATCCACGTTATGGGTCGTGTGTCAAAACCAGTATGGAATGTAGAAGGAAAAAGGAAATTGCTCCTTCCGCTGTTGACTGGTTAATACGGCCGGGTAGACAAGTCATGATTACCGGCACCAGGAGGTCGAGAAAGAAACTGTTTGGGCCTTTTAATGCGTTGCGAGTAATGTCGGGGGCCATGGTTAAATTACAGGGGGTGGAATGTAGGGATGTGCAATTCATTCCTCGTCACCGGGTTAAGGTATTTAGCACTCCTTCTGATTATGGGTATGCTCGGAGACTGGCAAAGTGGATCAGAAATGGACAGGCAGCCGTTGGGACGGATAAAACTCCTTGCACAAATGTAGTTAGCAGGATCAGTAAAGGACCGTTGGGTATGAATAGCGACGATGGTGATAGGAGTCCATTGTCTAGGTCGTCAATGTCCCCAAAGGATCATGAAACAGTTCCACCAGAGATTGCTGGTGAGGGAAGTGGGGGAGTGATGCATCGTGGCCCAGCATTAAGGGCAGAACACGAAAGTCCTCGCCCTACTGGCAAGTATAATTTAAGACGCCGTCCCAAGGTTGACTACCAAGAACTCAACCTGGGGAAAAAGGAAAGTGGAGTCGTGAATATGGGAAATTCAGGTGCTAGAGTGTCTCGGCAGCGAAATAGAAGAATGATGCACGCTGCCATAGAAGATAGTGGAGATAGGCATCACGTAGTGTGGCATAAGTCTCCCTTCGATAGTGAATATGAGTCAGAATTGTGTATGTTACCGGAATGAGTGTGTGTGTATGTTGTGTTTAGTGTGTGTGAGTTTCAGGGGTGAAAGAACTTGGTTCTTTTATTCCTGAGGAAGGGCGTATGTGACTGGTGTCAGTGTTTGTTTTGGTTTTGTATTTCGTTTTGGTCTGTTGTGCGTGGGTGATTATTATTATTCTGTTTTGTAGGTTGTTTTGGTGTGGTTTAGTAGTAAACAAACGGTATTTGTAGTCCTTGGTGTTATTTAGAGTTGGGTAAATGATTTGTTTTATGCGTTTTAATTGGTAAGAGTTATGGGGTGAAATCGTTAAAAATGTGTGCCTTGTTGTAAAGAAATTATCGTAGATTATTTTCTTTTATTTATCTTGATTGTTGCCGATGTAAAACTTTAAGATTATCCCAGTGAAGCTGCAGCAATTGTTTGCCTAATCTGTTGTAAACATTGTTGTCGCAGCTTTTCTGGGTAAGAGTGACAGCAACAGAGTCGAAGGCTAAACGTCATTGTTTAGCGAGAGCGATCTTTTGTTATGTGTATTGCAGGGAAGGCTGGTTTCGAGACCGTGCTACCCCCCCCCCCTCGTTAGCAGCGATGTTCGAGGCGATTTTTGTTTTACCTTTTTAAAAATATATATCTTCAGTTCAGGAAGAACAGGTTTCAGTACAAAAATGAACATTTACAATAAGTGTAAATAAAGGAAAAGCGCCTGTCCTGAAATTTGGAAGGATCCACGAATCATGACCATGGTATTTCTTTGTTGTTGGAATTGGAACGCTGCATCAACGTTGCTTTGATCGGTTTCACGTATCGACCAAGATAAGAAATCGAAGATTGCAGAGCGGTCAGGTCGTTCTTTATTTATAATTGTCCCGTTAATAGTGATCATTACGTTTGCTACCAATTAATGACCAAGCTAGAACATAAGGAGAATAGAGCTGTGGCTTTCTCCGAGTTTGTTTGTCCTAACTGCTCTCATTTCGGCGATGTTGAGATATAGTTATTAGTGGTCACTTGATACGGACACGAAGTTTTCCGCTAGTAAAGGACTCCCGCTGACGTTTTGTTTAAAGTGTTTTCACTCTACAATTTAATAATTGTATGATTGTTGCCTTTACTTTGTTTAATATCTGTTGGCACGAAAATTCTTAAGTTTTCGTTTGAATTTAAATAATCCGTAGTATGTTAAATCCAGTTGATGGTAATTTGTAAGCAGAGCTGTACACATGCGGCTGTATGGTAAATTTTTGGTATCTGCACAATCGCAACCGCGAGTCAAATCGCAAACGATCATGTGACCAAGGTAAGTGAATTTATTTTTTAAAGACTGGGGGGCTGTCCTGAAAATATTATGGCAATTGCAAAACTGGAGACTCCTAGAACAGTGAAACAAGTGCACTCATTTATCGGAGCAGCCAATTTTTACCGACCATTCATTAAAGACATGTCCAAGACAATATGTCCCCTAACCAACCTGACCAAGAAAGGCGCAAGATTCGTCTGGTCCCGGGAATGCCAATTAGCATTTGATTCCCTGAAGGCTGCCATCATGAGCCCTCCAGTTCTCATACCCCCGGACTATACCAAACCCTTTCTCCTATACACTGATGCTTCAGCTGAAGCTTTGGGGGCAGTTCTTCAGCAGCAAACAGATCAAGGCATAAGACCGATAGCTTTTTTTAGCACTAAGCTGAAAGGTGCTCAAATCAACTACTCGGTAATTGAGAAAGAACTGTTAGCTATGGTTCAAGCACTCAGGTAATTCCGACCCATAGTGCTCGGCTTTCCTATCTCTTTGCTTTCCGATCACAAACCTCTCTCATTCTTAGCGAGCATAGGGCCAATGAACCCACGCCTTCTGCGCTGGTCGCTTGAGAATCAAGAATTTGACCTCAGAATCTCTCACATAAAGGGCGAGAGGAACGTTGTCGCTGACTTTCTCTCCCGCTCCCCTGTGCGTGAGTGTAATGGAATCGTCAAAGTGAACAAAAGTAACTGGGATGATGACATAAAGGCTTCTCAGATTTCCGATTCCATATTTAGTGAGATATACAACTCACTAACTAAAAATAATAAAGACCCTGAAAAACTCAGGAAACAGGGAGGATTTAAGATACACAGAGGAACACTAATATGGTTCCCTAAGAAGCAAACTAAGGGAGAGAGAGAGAGAGATCGAGGCAAAGGTAGGGTATGCATCGGGGAGGATATGAAACTCCGTGTACTTGAGATTGCCCACAAAAACAAATTAGCTGGCCACAAAGGAATCACTAAAACTCTCAACGAACTAAAAAGACATTACTTTTGGCCAACAATGAGTAATGACGTCAATAAGTATATCCAAGCTTGCCAAATCTGCCAGAAATGCAAATTGAAAAAGGGACCCGCCCCCTTTCAGAAAGGAATAAATGCCGAACATCCGTTTGAGAAGGTGGCCCTAGACATCGTGGGGCCGATGTCCGAGACAAGTAATGGAGAAAAATACATCCTTGTCTGTATAGATGTAATGTCAAGGTACCCTGAAGCCTTCCCTTTGAAAGATCAAAAGGCCACCACTGTTGCTAAAGCATTCATGGAAGGCATAGTTTGTCGCTATGGGGTGCAGAAGGAAGTAATATCTGACAGGGGGACAAATTTTACGTCACAAGTGATGCGTAATGCCCTTGAAGATTTTGGCATTACACACACTTGTACGACAGCCTATCGCCCAAACTCAAACGGCCTCGTCGAACGGATGAATCAAAACATACTCGAGACTTTGAGGCGCCTCTGCGATGGGAGACCCTACACATGGGACAGATTCCTGAATGCTGCCCTCTTCAGTATCCGCACAACTTACAACGAGAATACTAGAGACACTCTCGCCTATCTACTATATGGGTTTGACCCAACGACACCTTGGGATGGGGAATGGAAAGGCGAGATGGACATGGATTTGAGAACTTACAAGTCAGAACTTACAGCCAGACTGAGAGTTGCGCGTAATATAGCCAACCAAGAAAGCAACATCCGTAGGGACGCCAAACTTAGGCAGCGTAATCAGGGAAGACACCTGAAAGATTTCCAGGTGGGGGATAAAGTACTGCTTCTCATCAAGGGAAGGGGTAAAAACAAATTAGGGTTCAACTACGGGGGTCCCTATCGCATATCTTGAAAGCTGAGCTCTGTAAATTATGAAATTCAGGGGTCTGGTTCACGAGACAGACAGGTCGTTCACATTGACAGGTTGAAGGCAGCTTGGGGAAGCATGGGTTCTCGGGGAAACCATTACAGGTCCAGGGCTCATCAGCCCCCACCAGACAGTGACAATGAAAGCCCAGAAGAAGAAGACGTAGACTCCATCAGCCCATACCAGAGTGGTAATCAGGAGCCTCAAGAAGAACCTAATAGAGGAGCCGAACCAGCGGAAACCCCTGCATTGGATGATCGTCCGAGGAGCCAGACGGGATACAATCTCCGCCACAGACCAAGAGTGGATTACCGCCAGCTCCATGAGGGAGGAATGGTTGTAAACCAGATCCAGGAGGATGGATGCAGTTCATCTAGTGAACAAGATGTCACCAAGGAGGAGGGGAGTTGTGACATTCGTCAATCGCAAAGAATTGCGACTTGTTTGTCCGCCCGCTCGCACGTGGTCCTGATGTCGGCGCCCCTGCACGCGGTTATGAGACCCCACACGTCCACTTGGAGCTGCAGCAGAGTTATGGGAAGTTCCGGCAACAACCACCAGGTGGCGGGTGGATCGAGCCGGAGCGCAACCAATCAGGAACAAGATGACACGAGGGGACTGCTGGGTAATGCAGGAGGTGTATATATAGCGGGTGCAGTGGAGGGAAATTCATTCTGATTTGAATTCAGTGATGATTCCTCCAGAAACGATGTCAGACAGCAAACGTGGCAGAGTCTACCAGATCTTCCAACCGTAAGTACCCGTTTTACCCTTGCATTACCCACTGCCGATCCGTGCTTCGTGAACGTGTCCGGTTTGTTATGTATCTAAGACTTCTGATGGGAACTCTAGGGACATTAGTAATTGATTATTGACTTCAATTATGGTGTGTGCTTAATTTACTTAATTGTAAAGTTAGTAACGTTCTTTTTATGTACAAGTAATTTCCTTGATGGGTTCAGTACTTTAAGTTTTGTTGAATTATCCAAGAAACTACCATTCTACTCATTTTTGTATTATTTACACTAGTTACATTAAGTATGTTTATTGTTACTTCACGCTTGCCTCTTATTGACCCTTAGTATAAGATAAAACTCTTGATATTATATATCAAGATATCACAACTTTCACATGCAAAATAAGTGAAAGGGTATTATGCGGTGCAGCTTTTTACGCTGTCTTATGATCAGCTCTGGGGTTTTGGCCATTCAAACGTTAGCAAATAGGAGGGAGTATTTTGCGTCGTAGTGCGGACTGTGGGCGTCGGAAAGTTTGGTAGTAAAGGGGTTACTGCTCTCTTCCCTGGTTTCCAATCGTGCAGAGCATAGTGCTGATTAGTTCGGGATTGTAAACACATCAAAGGAGAGCGCGACGCTTTCTTTGGTTGGTCCCTGATCCTGTTCGTTCCGTTGGGAATGAGTAAACAGCTGATGCAGCATTAGTCTCCTAGCTGAGGACCTAGGAATGCTGGCTCATTAACAGCACATGTGGCAGTGCACGCAACCACTGGGATCTAACAGAGGATCATTTAAAATAATTTGTACAGCATTTCTTGTTGATGCATTGAAGATTAACGATTATTTTTTTAATAGGTTTGTTATTTATTTTAATTGGGGCCCCAGAATTATTGTCGATTAATGAATTGTATCAATGTTTATTAAGTTTATTAAAATGGAATTTAAAATCACCACTCGCACCTACTCCTTGATTGAGTAATATCACCCGCGCAAGTCCAAAAACCCGCTCCTGTCGCATGTGAGGGCTATTGTTATTCGAAGGTTCCGTTTGGCACCCCCCTCCCCTCCCACGCACAGGGCACAATGTTTTGTGCAAAGAGATCATGTTGAACCCACTCATCAAACTTCTTGCAAGTGCTTGCAAAAAGCGGAAACAGTTGAATAGTTGATGCCCAATTTCTCTGCCATGTCCCTTACAGTTTGGAAAGGGTCAGAATCTATTAGAGTGCACAGTTTGTCATTGTTGATGGCTGGTGTAATGTCTACGTGGTTTATTAGATTTGTTCATTTACTGTGTCATCTCCGAATGCTTTGTTGATGTTTCTTACTGCTTCTGGTGCATTGAGGTCAATTCTGAACTCAAAGAAATAGTATCCTTACTTGGCTTACTTCGGTGTCTGTACAATCACTCTAGAAGCTAGCAATCAAATGATTCCTTGCACGAATATTTTACCTTCACTCCAAAACACTAGCTCTATCTGGCAGTATTTATACACTGAAGAGCAAATGAATTACAGACAGCTAACGTTATGCAAATGTGGCACTGTGGGTAGTTCTGGCAACAGCAGCAATCCGACAATTTAAGGAGTGATACGACAGATATCAGTAACAGTGCAATGCAGTATGGGTAAGCACATTTGATCGTGGGGAAATTGTTGGGGCCCGACGAATGGCTCACTCCATCTCAGAAGTCATGCAGGCACTGGGATTTTCACAAGCCACTTTGTCTTGCATGTACTGTCAGCACGTTGATGCCAGTAAAACCATCTCTGCAAGGGCCAATGACCGTGGACAACAGTGTTTGGATAAGCAGGCCGTTGTCGGCCAGCTCGCATCGTAATGGATAGATGGGCTAAAGTGCAACAGATCATTTGGCAATTTAATGCTGGTGCACACAAATGTATGAGCAGCCACACAGTCCAGAGCCATCTCTTTGCTATGGGATAGAGAACCCATTGTCCCACGGGTACTTCTGCTGACTGCACTTAACAGGGTGCAACCAATACATTGGGCGTGGAAACATCACCACTGGATCCCAGACATTTGGAAAACGGTTACCTGGACTGATGAGTTGAGATTCATGTTGGTACATGCCGATGGCTGGGTACGAATAAGGTGCAAACCACATGAAGCGATGGACCCTTCTTGCCAGCAGGGCACTATTCAAGCTGGTGGAGGTGGCATTCTCATCTGGGGACTGTTTACATGGATTGAAATGGGACCCCTCGTACATGCGATATCATCCCTCACAAGTGTAAGTTTTTGGCTTATCCTTGATGATCATGTGCTTCTGTTTGCAAGTCTTCGATATCCCGATGGAGACCTCTTCCTGCAACAAGACAGTGCACTGTGCCATTGCTCCTGAATTGATCCAAATGGTTGGATGAACACTCCACAGATGTGACCTTGCTTCCCTGGTCATTTAAGTCATCTGACCACAATCTCATCGAGCACATCTGGGATGCCATCGAGAGAGATGTTAGAGCCTCACCCCCCCCCCCCATCAAATATTCATGACTGTGGGAGTTTGTTCAAGGATCATGGGTTAGTTTGGCTTCCCAACGCTTCTGGTGTCTTGTCGAGCCCATGCAGAAACGAATCGCTGCCGTAATCGGGCTGAAAGATGGTGCTAAACGATGCTAGGCAGTTATCTCTAATTCAATTGCTTCTCATTTTTTATCTGCAAGAAGCTGATTCTTAAATTAGATTGATAGTTTCATTGATGTTTTTTTTTATTGATATGCACTATTATGAACATTCCTGTCAGTGATAATTCTTGAAATTACTGTCTTCAAGTTTTTCCTCAAATTTTATAAGATCCTTGTATTGGATGACTTATCCTCCAATCACTGTTCTGTTGTGTTTGTTTTTGATGACTTTAAAATCAATTTGAAGATCACTGGATCAAATAAAAATCACTGGAACATTCTCAAGGAGAATAGCATTGCTTCCAATAAAGCTATCAGTACCCTCACTGTTAGCATCACTACCATTGTTGATGTTTCTGCTGTTGGCTGCAAGAATTTTGATCATCCTGATCTCCCTCCATCCTTAAGACATCTTATTCATGTAAAGAACACATTCAAAAGATTGTAATAGCACCCCAGATCCCGGTATTCAAAACCAAATTCCATGGGCATTTTACAAATCTATAGTGAAAAAGAAAGAAACAAAAGAAAAAGGAAACTGGCGCGTGCGTAAATGAAAAAAAAGCTCGTTCAACTACTCAAAAACGGAAAGGAAATGGGGCATTACTTATTACTGATGCCAGGAATAAGTAATACCCCATTTCTTGTTCATTCCTGATTGGTTGAACAAGGTTTTTTCATTTATGCCGGGCACTATAATCCTGTTGATATCAATGAAGCTCTCAAGACTCTCACTTCCAATCTGATCTGCATTTCTATAAGGGTTATGAACGATTGTTTCTATCTAAGTTTATTCAGTAATCCTTAGTATACTTATTCTCTATTTAACAAGTTTGACTGGACCTGTCCAATTAAATTTCCAATTTCAATTGTTAGATATTGTTAATTTTGCTTTGCAACAATGTAGAAATAATTGAAATTGGAAATTTAATTGGACACGCCCAGTGAAACTTTCATTTGCCAGAGTATTAGTCTCGTTTCAGTCCTGCTTTTCATACTTGTCACCAATATTAGCTTATTACCTGTGTTATCAAAAGTTAGCATATTATTTAAGAGTTTTAATTTCTGTGGCTAACAGTTTCATTCATTATAAGCAATTTGGTTTATATCCAAGTGACTCCTGCCAGCTTCAGATTTGGAGGCTTGTTACTGATTTAAATCCTTCTCTCAATCATTCTACAAGGGTTTCCAAAATGAAAGTGAAAACACTAGCATTAGCATTATTGTTTAAAAAAACAGCTTATTGGCCCAATTTATTTTTTATTGTATTCGTGTAAATATTCACAACGTACACATATGGACAGAGATGTTGCTCACTGATGATACCATTGGTTTGCAACTTGACCTTCCACGTTGCTTTTCTCAGCGGTTGCGTGGTCGCCTCTGATGCCCGAGTACGCGGGTTCGATCCCGGCCGAGGACGACGAGGATTTTTCAGGGGGAAATCCTGAGATCACGCACTTCCTTCGGAAGGGAAGTAAAGCCGTTGGTCCCGTGTAGTCGTTTGCCGGCTGCACGTTAAAGAATCCTTGCGAGGCAAAATTTGCGGCCCCTATAACGCCGTCCTGAAATGACCATGGCAGTTGAAAAGGACGTTAATACCAAACAAACCAAACCAACCAAACCACGTTGCTTTGCCTTCTTCAGGTGGCTGATGCTCGTTGTTGCGTGACATTCGTTCACTTGTTGTGGAATCCTTGTGACTCGACCAAGATTTGCCATTTGCTGCACCTGCAGAGTGATACAGCTATATCCCCACTGATCACTTGCTCCACGCAGAAATCTCCTTGATCTGAGATTACAATGCTCACTGGTTGTTGTTCTGCTATGACAACGCTTTGCTCCCCATTGATTGCTCGTTCGCATTGGTTTTTATATCTCTTTACACCACTTTACAAAACGTGATTAGCATATAAGCTCATCTGAAGCACCTAAGCAATATTGCATATATTGGTAGTCCATTATCCTTCATGACTCTTTGAAGGACTTGTCCTGAATTTGCATAACTTCAGACATTGTTTGACTCTTATCCCATTTCGGGATTGCAGTTTCAGAATTTTCCTTCTACATCTGTTCGTTTCTCAGCCATCACTCTCTCTCTCTTCTGCCTGCCCACAATTCCACCAATAGCTTTTAGTTGCCTGTTGCCATGGGCAATCCCGTCACCATGCTCATCCCATGATAGAGCAAGCAGCCGGCTAGTGGCTCCTTAGGTTTGTTCCCACGAGAAATCGAGAAGGAAACAAGGTTTTGATTATCATTGGAGCTCCTTTTGATTACACTGAGAAGATGTAATAAAAGGAAATAAAACATTCAAGTTCAGTAGAATTATTTAAACAAGCAGCTAATTAGCTCACCCTTCCGATTAATTATTAATCACACAAATTGACTGTAACAATTTGTAGAAACGGTACATATTTTACTGACACAAGTTAGCGGTTGAGTTTATTAAAAAAGTAAGTTATTACTAAAATTTACCAAGTACTTCAAGTATAAATAATAAATAATTTTATTTAGAATTAAGAAACATTCATTAAGTTATTGTACTGATGACATCCATTGCATTGTCAAAGTTCCAATTTATTACTCATACCTGACTGGATGTTATTCCAGTTGATAGCAATCCCTTTTCTTTATTTTCAAAATTAAATTAAATTTTTAAACATGAGAACAAGGAAAATGCTTACATCTAATAAGAAAGTACCTATAAACTATTTAAAACGTACTAATTTTTAAATACATAAATAATGGAATACAATTGGGGGGAGGCCGTGGCCTGGTGGGCTTTCACTGAAACACAACTTCTGTGAAGTTAAGCAACACCAGGTACGGGTAGTCACTGGATAGGGGACTCATCAGCGACTCACGATCACCCTCCCCCCAGCTGCTGTGACCATCATACAGCAGTCGTTAATCCAGGTCCATCCAGGGACCCAACTCGTCGGCCTCAGGCCATACAGGCTCTATTCGGACGTATTGGATTCTAAATTAATTAACTAAATAAAAAGTCCTAGTACAAAATTGTCCAGGACGCAATTGCCCTAGAACACTAGTGGTCATAATGTTTTTGGCTGATGAGTATGTTTGTATGTAGCAACGCTGCCAAGATTTAGTGTGGTGGAAGGTCCTCCACAGTCTCCCCTATACAGAATTGAATTGTTGTCCTGTGACTACCACATCTTTGAGTTACTGAAAAAAGGCTTCTGGTTCGTTAACGATGCTGAGGTCTGGGATGCCATTGAAGACTGGATCATGGATATTCTTTGCTCAGGGTATCCACAACATAGAGGGTGTTCCATTTAAATCATACCAGGCAAATATCTCGGAAACTGAGCATTGTACAAAAAAATGTCCAAAGTCAAAAGTGAATTACTTCGTGGGGGAAATTCATTAGCCACTAAAAACTTTTGAATTTTTGAAATTCTGATTTCTGATTCTTAAAGACCATCAAAAATTAGAATAGGAATGTCTGCAAGACCCACCCTCTATCTCTTTGTCTTCATCGATAAAATTGTTTTTAAAACTTTAAAAGTTCCACACTTTCAGGGCCTGTATCTCCTAAACGGTTGGATCAATTGAAAAAAACGCCAAGAATAAAACATTTCTCGAATATTGTCTACAATCTGAATATACCATTAAAAATAGGAGTTCTATTTAAGAGTTCAAAGTTACTCCATCCCCCCTCGCAAGGGGGGGGGGCGAGGGGGGCTAATCTTTTGGCTAATGAATTTCCCCCGCGAAGTAATTCACTTTTAATTTTGGACATTTTTTCGTACAATGCTTAGTTTCCGAGATTTTTGCCTGGTACGATTTAAATGGGACACCCTGTATCTGTATATGTATAAGAAACCAAAAAATTTCTATCACTTTCTGATGGCCTTTGCTGCAAGAATCCAGATGACCGTGCATTCATTTGGATCGGACAGCTGACATATAAGGCTTACTCCTGGAGGAGTTTCTCAAGCGTTTGGTTTGGTATAGAACAGCATTTTTGCATGTTATTAGATGTGAAACTCTGCACAAAAGCTTCTGAGGCATGCTGTAATTTATGCAATGCATTTGCAAACAATGCAGAAACAAAATATAATGCAAATAAAATGGTGGTTCCATTAATTTTGTTCTGTATAAATTATGATTTGGTATAAATCGACTGGTATTAAGCACCAGGAGTTTTGCATCAGCTAGGCCAAACTATTATGGCCACAGTCTACACTCAGCAACTTGAACGTGTGCAGGTTTCCTTGCGTTGCAAACAACCAGCACTGGTAAAACAAGAAAAAGGTTTGATTCTTGCAGGACAGTAAGAATCAAACCTTTCTTCATGAGATAACAGCTTTGGAATGGGAACTACTGCCACATCCACCTTATTCCCAAGATATTTCACCAAGGGATTATTAAAAAAAGCATCTGGTATTTCATTTCTTCTCAAGTTTCCCTGGTTTAGATTTTCCATGCTCTGATGTCCACATGCAAACGAGACAGTTCCATGATGGAGAGATTAAATTTGAGATGGTTTGTTTTTTTAATATCTGAAAAGAGGACAATTTATCAACACATATACATGAGCTTGCATCACACTGGGGAAAAGGTTATCACATGTAATGGTGACTATTTCGATGAGTAAATAATTTCATATGTCTACTGTGTCAACATCTTACCCAGGATTTTATTTTGGATGGGGGTGGGGGCATTGTTCTTGTGAGGGGGGGGGGGTAGTCTGCAAGTAATAGAATTGTTTGGAAGGTGGTCAATTTTAGGGGGGGGGGTGCAGCCCCCTCAGCCCTCTCTCTGCGTACAGCCCTGTACTGTGTCTTGGTGTTTCATTTGTAAAAGAGACGAAACTCTTTTGGTTACCTGATTTAGTTTGGAGCAAAAAAAGGGGAATATAGCACATCAAGTAGATTAACAATCAAGGAAAATGCACTTTGGAGTATTTTTGCATGAAAAACTACCAAAAGAACTTGACTTTGTGTTGAATTCTCTTCTCTTTATCGTTGTTGCTTCTTGTATGTTCACATACTCTAACCAAAAAACCATTTTAGGAAAACAACCAAAATGCCATTTTCATTTGGGTGACCTTATGCAAATGTTAAGAAACTATGAGCAGCTTGATGTATGGCGCACTTACCATCATCCCGATAGTGGCACATGCTCAAACTGACCATACAAGTGCCAATACAAAGACTGACAAATGCTCTCAGAAATCATGGATTCACTTCCAAATGCACTATACACATATACAGGGTGTTGTTAAATTTCATCACCAAAATGATAGGGGTGATGGAATACGCGATTCTAAGCAAAAAAGTTCATATAAACATGGCTCCGAATTTGAACGATAACCGAGATATGAACAGAAATAAAAATGCCGCCACTAAGATCAACAAGTTAATAACTCACTTTCTACAACATCTAGGATGATGAAACTTGGAAGAATAATAGGGTACATAAAATTGTTATATCGTTAAAATTTGATCGAATTCCAACGAGTAGTTTCCGAGTGACGTAGTCAACATCATAACACGTGGTGGTTAGTATTCAGATGTGAGCATGTGTTACGATGTTGGGTGTGTAACTTGAAAACTACTTGTTGGAATTCGTTCAAATTTTAATGGTATACACAGTTTTATGTAACCTATTATTCTTCCAAGTTTCATCATCCTAGATGTTGTAGAAAGTTAGTTATTAACTCGTTGATCTTAGTGGCAGCATTTTTATTTCTGTTCATATCTCAATTATCATTCAAATTCGGACCCATGTTTATATGAACTTTTTTGCTTAGAATCGCATATTCCATCACCCCTATCATTTTGGTAATGAAATTTAACAACACCCTGTAAATGTTGCTCTAATACCTACATGTCCAGAACCAACTCAGCATGCACTGCCATCTATAGTGCACATGTGGCATTTCCAGACTTATGTTTATTGTTCCTTCTTGTGTTGGCGGTCACACCCCCCCCCCCCCCAAGTTCTCCCCATTAGTTTTTAATAATTTGTATGGATGGTGGTCTTATTCCTAGATATTCAAAAAGCTTTAACAGTCTTATGTACAAGATGGTTACCTATAGATTTCCTGATGACTTGCTCATTGATTTGTTCCTTGCTGTAAATAAAAAAGATTTTTCAAGTCAAGATTGGTAGTTCCATTTCTGACCTTTGCAATGTTAGAAAGGTGCTTCTCAAAATTCTGTTCTGGGCCCAGCATTATTCCTTTTCTTTATATATGACTTTCCAAATTTCATTAAGTGATGATGATAAATCCATCATGACTTGTGCACATAACCTCACTCATGTAATTACACATTTAGAAAATGATTACACCAATGGGAGACCTGGTTTACAAATGGAGGTTTAATTTAATTGTCATCATATATAAGATCATGTTTATCACAAAAAAGAGCTGATATCTCTCAAAGAGTCCTTTTTGTGTAGTAAAAAGCTTGAATAGGTAAAGAATCTCAAGCATCTTGACATTGTATAAATTACAATAAGTATAAATTAAAATGAGTACAAATCTCTCATATTGAATAAGAAAGCTAAGAAGGCAACATTTTGTTTAATTGTGCTTCTGTGGCACAACAATATCCTCTGAGTATATTGGGGAACCTTTTCTTACGCCATTGTTTGTAAATTTAAGTGGAAGATATTCAAAAAATTACCCAAAGGTGATTGTCCAACCTGACAGACAACTACAGAGGGTCGTTTTACTATGACTGTCCCAACTTTTCTCCCCTCCCAGGCATGAATGGATTTATCTAATTTGATTACATATTACATGCTGCCAGCCATCACATACAGGGGGTGGACAGAATAATAGGAACACCTTTTGATTTAGATGTTTTGTCGAATATCTAGAAAAATACTTGATGAATAATCCTGAAACTTCAGGGGTGTAAAGAGCATGTTACACCTCATATATTTCAGCGAAGGTTTTGTCCCAAAGGCAAATAGGGGACCAGCAACAAATTGAACAAAAAAATAATGTTTTAGATCACCCTGTAAAAAATAATGTTTGAAATGCATTATATCTGTAGCATATGATTAGGAGGCTTTTTTTTTTTTTTTTTTTTTTTTTTTTTTTTTTTTTTACTTATCTGTTCATTTGTATGAGAATACCATGCATATTCATGGAGATATTTCTTTAAAAAAAATGATTTTTTTTCTAAGTTTTTTGTTTATACTATGCAGGGTTTTCAACCCAATGCAATCCCCTTTTTAGGAAATTTGACAAGCTACAGTAGAGACAACACCCTGCAATCAGAATATTAAAATATTAATATTTGATGAAATATGAGCATTTTTACTAAATAATGTTTATCTGTGCATGTGCAAGCATTACCAAACTCTTTTTTGCATAATTTATTAGCCAAATGTATAGAGCTACTTTCATAAAGAGCCCAAGAATTATCATGAAAATTCAGAAAGATATCGCCAATAGAATGAGTTGAATTTCAGTTGCATGTTTTCAACCCTGCATGTTATAAAAAAAAAAAAAACTTACAAAAAAATTTCTATTTTTTTAAAGAAACCTTTATCTCCTTGAATATGCATGCTATTTTCATACAAATGAACACAGATAAGTAAAGGAAGCCTCCTAATCATATGCTATAGCTACAACGCATTTCAAACATTATTTTTTTTTTGTTCAATTTGTTACTGGTCCCCTATTTGCCTTTGGGACAAATCTTTCGCTGAAATATATGAGGTGCAACATACTCTTTACACCTCTGAAGTTTCAGGATTATTTGTCAAGTATTTTTCTAGATATTCAACAAAACGTCTAAATCGAAAGGTGTTCCTATTATTCTGTCCACCCCCTGTATACCTGTTAAATGAAGTGGAAAACAACTGTGAGACTGAAAGCATGTATGGAAAAATCGCCAATTAACAGAAAGGGTACGGTAAAGCCCTTTCTGATGCCAGATTCAGCTCGTATATAATCGTCCAACGATGTAAGGGGGCTGGAATTGTTATTAACTAGCGCACAGTGAACAGAATTATTGCTGACATCAAGAAGTCCGGGATTCCGGATAAGTTTAGTAAGGAAAAAATGGCCTTGAAAAGGACATGTCCACGTCGCTCACGCACTACTGTTAACTTGAGCCAGAGAATGGCAGTTCAGGAAACTCCACCAACACACAAGGCTATGCCACAGAAGACCAGCACATCATTGACAACTGTTAACCGCGTTATCCATAAAAATCTGAACCTTCGGAAATTTCATAAAGCTCGCGTACATGCGTTAAATAAATTATGTCCAATTATGCGTATCTAAGCTAAATTCCCAAACTAATGAAATTTTTTATTTACCTTTACTAAAGAAAGCAATTGTTAATAATTTACCTTTCTATAGAATGTTTAAATTATGTAATATTATATCCAATCTGATTGATATCAATGCAATGAGTTATAACCATTTCAAAGAAATTGTTATAGAAAATATTTCACTCATTCTGTAATTCTTAATTGTTTTTCTTTGATTATAATTTTTTTTTCATATTAATATTTTCATTTTTTTATTATCTATAAATTTATTGTACTTTAATTTCTTTCTTTCAATGTAATTGTTCAGCTGTAAGCTGTTACTGGGCACTCAGCCTGTTGCTTACAATTTTAAATAAATAAATAAATAAATAAATAAACACCCAACACATTGCTGAGCAATGAACGATTTCCATGAAAAGTACCTAAGCAGCAACAAATGGAAATTTGTAGTGGCTCTCGACGAAGCGTGGGTCTATCTAACGAATTGTGGAAAGACACATGCCATTTCACATTGCCCAGTCAATGCAAAATGCCGAGCTGATCGGGTGCACAGATGTCGCAAAAGTTTCCCAAAAGGGTTCATGATCGTCGCAGGATACTGTTCAAAAGGACATCTGAAGATCCACCAAGTTGCCAAAAACGTCAACAACATTATTATCAGGACAACATTTTGGAACCATTATATGGGAAGAAATTCCAAATTTGTACGGGAGAGACAGCAGTAAGGTCTGCAAGATAAGACTTCCAGTTCAAACCTCAATTACATGGAGACTGGAATTTCTGCAATTCCCTTCTCAGACATTCCTGTAAAGTCTCCAGATGCTTCACTCATGGTCTCATGTGGGTTTGGCATGCTCAAACAAGGCCTTGGAAACCACCGTCCCAGAACCATAGACGGAGTCTGTAAAGTTTATCAAGAGGTATGGAATGCAAGAGGAAGTTATGATGCAGGGCCATAGCACAATACCAAGGGAAGCACATAGAACTTAACAGATGATAGAGAAAGGGTTTCCAATGAAATCACAAACTTGCAAAGTTGGGACAGTTGTGGTGAAATAACCCTCCATACAGTGTCTATTTTGATCTCAGTATGTCTTCATTCTGGTAACTATAGATAGGAAATACTTAGGGAATTTTTACTCAAGGCATAATCACAGCAACTCCCAGGTTAACAGCAAAAGCTTGCTGAGCCATCAGATGCTCCATCGCATTCTGGAAATTATCTTTGCTGACAGCAAAAATATCGTTTTCCAGATAACCAGGACTCCTGGTTCCTTAATTTTTTTAAATTATACTGCAGTTTCTTCCCTTAATCAATCCACATTCTGCTTTATCGTCCTGCCAGGTAAACATTTTCTCTGATCCCAAAGAAGATATAAGGTTCATCTGGCTTCTTTTCTACCTCAGTGTGAAGACTTATACTGTTATTTATACAGTGAGTGTGGCTGTGAAAGCTCTGCTTCCGGACCATTTTTGTTCCCTTCACTTTACTGTGCAATTATCAATTTGTAATTCATCCCTTGCTGAATTCAACTGCTAACTTGGAAATTATATACGTAAAGTTTTTATTAAGTTTGTGTGGTTTGTAGTTGGGTTATTTTTTAGTTTTCTTTAATGACCCATATTTTATTTTGCATTGCCTTGACCCATATTTTATAATAACATGAATGATTGATATTTTATCTTCTTCTATAGCAGTTACAGAGAGCACAGGGGCATAGGCTATCCAGTTCTCGAATTTTCTGGATCACAGGTTTGAATCCCAATATGGGCATGGATATTTGTGTTTGACCAGGGAGTGAGCAAATAAGCAAATGTAATTGTCCCAGGAATGTGTAAAGATATTAATCTGAAAGGGTAAAAAAACAACCTAGATGTTGACTGTTGATGCATGCAACCCTATTGTATGTTATTAAGTATCAGAAGGATATTTATGCCATTGCTTTGTTTGTCTTTTTGTTTTTACTCGAATTTTTCGAAACATATAAAACATTTACAAAACCTATTTTTGCCAATCAATAAATATGGTTCAAGGTTTGCATAAATTTGAATATAGTCAAATCAAACAAAATTTGTTCTGGCTAGGTATCAAAGTTTAAATGTCATCAGTATATTTGTTTCATCATTTTGAAATAGTCCATCTACTACGGAGTCCACTAATGAAAACTCTATTTAATGTTTTAGTGATTGCAATTAGTATTAGTGTTGTTTTAGTGATTGCAATTAGTATTTTAAATATTAGATCCAAATATTAGGTCTAAATTCTTGAATTAGGTCCTTCTAAAGAACATCAAGGGTAAAAGGTATTACGAAATTTGCAGTATCAAGATTTGTTGAGCTTTTATGTTATTGTTGTTGTTACATAGTATGGGCCAAAAAATCAGGATATGAAATGAAAGGTTAGGTTAGGTTAGATATTTTGTAAATCTAATTGGTGCTACATCTTTTGTTTTTTCTGCATCCAATATATAAACCGTAACTGCAACAGAGTAATCCAAATACTTCTGATAATTGAAACCACACACTTTTTATATTCACAGCTAATTTTTTTTTTTTTATTTTGTGCTATAGTATATATTATTTTATCATTTGATGGCAACATATTTTACAATTTCTTTTTTGCATATCCTGACTTTTAGGTCATACTGTAGATTAAGAAGGAAATAAATAGTTTGTGCTATTTGCATTTTCCATCCCATCTTTTTTAAATGGCAAAATCATGCAGTTTTTTTCAATCTTTAATTGTGCTTTCATTAATTAAAGAAAAAAAGAATTCCAGTTATAAATACAGTAATTTCTCACTAAATGAATGTAACTCATTCCTGAAAACACCAGTTGGTTACCAATAGTCATGTCAAACCTGTTCTTCCCATTATTTATTACAGGAACATACATGAAGCATTCCAGGCACAAATGAATCACTGAAAACTATCTTAGAATGCCCCTCAATTAGAACAATTATTAAATCTTATTTAATATTAAAAAATACATATTACCAGGAATAGATGAAAGGGAATATGACTCAATAGGAATTCGTAACTAAAACCTCGTGGCTTTATTTTCCTTAAGAAACAATGCTCGCAGCAGTTTTCCAAACTCCAACATCTTGCACTACACTGTGTAAATCTGTTATGCTGTTGGTGTATGTGCTGAAATTTTCCTCTTTCAATTTCTGGGTCATATCTGGTCTATTTCCAGGCCACTTTAGAACAGAAATTTGCTGCAATATTCAACCGACATCAGAAAATGACCACGAGCATCATTTCTTCGGGGGGAAAAACGACCACGAGATTGGAACTATGAATTCCTATTGAGAATCATATTCTCTTCTTGTCTATTCCTGATACTACCTTATAAATAGACCTCTTACAAGTCACAAAAAAAAATTTAAAGATAAAATATGCAATTTAAAAGAATAATAAAGCAAAATAAATTAAATAAAAATGTCAGTGTAAAAAAAACAAATGTACTCAACACTTTCAGGAGCAGTAATGAAAATGTTAGGCAACTTCTGCTTCAAATTCAGCTTATAAAAATAGATTATAATTTTGGATATGCAATTTAGATGATATTTGTTGTATCAAATCAGATATCAACAATTCGTATACTAGTAGAAAACTTTTCGTTAAAGAAAGAATTACCAGTGATATCTTTGGTATATTAGTGCAGTTGTAAATTTAATTTTAACAGACATGTTATTTATTATTAATGTTATTTGGATTTTTTTTGTAGAGATATTTAATCCATTTTTTTTTCAAGTCTTAAGAGCCTTTACTTGAACATTTTGTATATTATGTTACTGCTTTTTATTTTTTTCTTTCAGTAAAATATACCATATGTATGTATGTCTTAATATTTTATAAATGAGAGGCCAAAATTAGTTGAAATAAATATTTCAGTCACTATTATTTTTTTTTTTTTTTTTTTTTTTTTGCCTTTTTACATATTTTTTTTTCTTTAATTGGAAATTCATAATGAATCAAAAAAGTACAATTTTTCTTTGGTTTTTTTTTTTTTCTTTTATGTTTTTTTGTTACAAAAAATCTCCACAAGGGCCTTTAACTAACATTTACAGACTAACAAGAGGCCCTGACAGAGCAAATGCATCAATAATGTATGCTTACAGTGGAGGAAGGGGCATTGAATAAAGGTTTATGCACTGGGAGCCTTAATACATTAATAAAAGATAAATTATAAAGACTCATAAATTGTAAGAAACTTAGAATAATTTAAATTAGTACATTAGCGAGTCTTGGTCACTATTGCAGCTCCAAATGGATTTTAATCACAGTGTAAGGGAAAATAAAGATCGGGGAGAAAAGGTTTATTTGAATAATGAAATGAACATTAAAAAAAAAAAAAAAAAAAAATTCTCTCACTGACTGATTTCCACGTATTCCAAACCATTATATTGTTTTTTAAAATATTAAATTCTGATCTGCTTTCATCAGTCACTCTTCAAAAGAAAAGGTTCTATTCTTTTTAATATATAATAATAATAATAAAAAGGATTTTGATGGTTGTGTTCATTTTCTTAATTATTTATTATTGTTAAAGTTTCAATGATGGTTTGCTTGAAAATTTATTTCACATAAAAATACACAAAAATTTGCAATCGGCTTCATTTTAAATATCTTTCAGCAAGACATCATGATGAAAACTTGATGATCATCAAAACAATTCACTTACAAACTATGTAATAACATGATATCTTGCCTAGAATGTTATGAGCATTTTCTTTTTATTTTAAATATATTTGGAGAAAAAGGGCAGTTAGGATGAATATTGTTAAGAATGGACCGACAGCAGATACATCTCAATTAGAATAGCACAGCAGAGAAAATTCAATCATGAATTAAAAAATAAATAAAAATAAAAAATAGAAACACATTAACAGGGTATCTGAACTGAAACGCTCAATAGAAATTTACCAAGTTACAATATTCCAAATAAATTCTATTAGCAAAACATGGCATATAAAATGACCATGAGGGATAGATTTATTATTTTAAACAAAAAATTTAAATGATCTATTAGAAAGGAGAAGGTTGAAAACTAAACAAACTTCAATAGTAAGCATACAATGGTATTATGTGTTAATACATAAAATAGGGCAGGGGTTTCTTGTGCATCATTGTTCACTTAATACAAATTCCTACTTGATGGCTTAACCGCACAATTTATGGATTTACATGACACACCCCTGGAGTATATCAAAAATTCAAAATGATTGCATCTATATTCACTCTAAGTTAAATATTTCTTTGGTAGCTGGACATAATAGTAACCGGGCAAAGAGTTTCTACTGAGCTTCAATAATAATGGTGGCTGTGGAATTGGTTTAACATCCAGTGATACAACAGGAAGTCGCGACTTTGCCAAACTCTTAATTTCAAAAAAACTTAAGCGTATAATTATGCACCTGAAGAATCAAGAACCAGATAGGAACTTGGAGTCTTTTCATTATAAAATCATGGGAGAACAAATGGGGAGGAGGAGAGATGGAAATGAACCTCCAAAAGAATAGTAATGGTTATGATTTTATTTTTAATTTATAAATTTATTTGATTAGCCATAATTGTTATTATTTTTAATTTACATATTTATATATATATATATATATTTTTTTTTTCTTTTTTCTTTTGCAAAGCAGCAAAAATCGCATTGCTGATCAACGGTTTTAAAATCTTACTATCAACATCAAGAATTTTTTGGCAACATTATCATCAATAATGAAAATTAAAAATAAAAACTGTAGAGTAGTAATTATTTTCACTATTTGTTATTTTTTTTTGGGGGGGGGGATTATTTTTTTTTCCACTGGAATATCATGTAACAGTTAATAAAAAGTTGAGCTAACTGTATTTGACATTTCCATCTCATTAAAATTTGTCTTCAGTTAGCATGAAGGTAAAATTGGAATTGCTTTGCTTTGTAAACTATGACTTTTGTTCTAGTTTTTAGATTAAACTTTTATTTTAAATTAAAAGGGGGAAACTTAAAAAAGAAAACAACTAACTATTAAAAAATTAACAAAACTGCAATTAAATATTTTAGTCTATAACTGATAATATGTTTGTTATTAAGAGGTTTGCTTTTTTTTTATTGATTTTTTTTCCCTTCATAATTTTTACAAATGGTAAAACATCTCATAAATGTATATGGAACTCTAACATTTAATAAATTGTTTAATATATCTTAAAAAATGTAATTTCATTTTGCAAAAAATTGTGTTGTGAGAATGACCGATATATCAAAGAACCTATAAGAAATGAACAATTTCAACAATAGTTTTTTTTTTGTTTTTTTTTTTTTTTTTTTTTTACGCTTTTTTTTTCTCTCTCTCTCTCACAAATAACAAAAAATGCAAAGTGTAAAAATCCCTTTCAAGTCATTAGTCAGTACATCTTTTTCAAAAGAATGTATTCAATCAAAGCATCAGTTAATTTTTAATTCACATTCAGAGGAATTAAAACAACTGAAATATTTATAAAACAATGAACAAAAGGGGAAACCAAAAACTTAATGCATAATCTCTAGTTAAGACAATGTTGTTTTGAAAAGGCATTCATTGGTGATAATTTTTTTTTTTTAATATAATGTTTTTATTTCTAACATTATTTTGTATATTTTGCATCATTTATAAACCATTTCTTTCTTTAAAATTAAAAAGTCAAAACTTAAATAAATAAACAAACAAACAAACAAACAAACAAACAAACATTTTCCACAGCAACTACTGAATAAACTCAAACAGCATTGTTGTTTTATCATAAATATAAAGTTTTTAAAAAGCTACAGATTTATCAAAACATAAGGGGGCAAAAATAAGGCTTTATTAAAAAATGCAGTGTAATTCTATTTAACTTAGAAATTAAACAATGGAATCATTACCTCTACTCTTAATAAAAATTTCTCATATTTATATTTATCAGGACCATGAGAATTTACCATAATAATATATATTAAGTTATAGAATTCATAGAGTACATGTTTGGAAGATATCAAGGGCCATACATGTTTAAATGTAAGGTCAACACTTAGTTTTAAAGAGAACATTTGTGAGATATGTTGACTGAATATTAAGCATGAGCAACCTGCTTAAGTGAAGTCTAGGACTTCACTTGGAAAAAATTTTTCTAATAAATATTAGATTTCTTCCCCCCTCCCATCCTAAGATATAGTGACATATAAAGTTAAAAAAACAAAACATATTAAGACAAAACAAAATGAAGAATCAATAAACAGAAAAATACTTGAGCAATAATTAATGATAAAACATGTTCATCACTTGTTATGGTAGAAAATAACTTCCATAGCTGTTTCAGCATCCCAAGGCAAACAAATTTTTCCCAAAATTGTAGAAACAAGGAAGAAAATATCAAATAAACATTAACAAAGTGATATGATGAATAAAGACCAACACAATTAATACATATCATTTACAAAGAAATTGCGTTATCCATTTTCCCCAAAGCCTAAACTCATAAAGGAAGAAAACTGATTAGCCCACAATTGATATAATTTATTTATTAAGCACACCCAAAACAATATATGAAGTTTTTCCCTTCAAGACAGTTTAGTTATTGTATTTTTGGAAAGGTCATAAATGGACCTGTATGTTTTAAGAGAAGGTTCAGTTATTTAAGACATTCGGAGGGAGGAAATGCATATTACTTGAAAATCAAAAGTAAGATAAAGTATTGTTTGTCTCACTTTTTTCTCCTTTAAGTTTGTATAGAGTTAATTTTTTTTTTTTTTTTTAAATTATTAAGCAATTTACAAAAATCCTGGGAAGGGGGGGGAAGGGGAATATATAACCAAAAAAATATTATTTACCCATCTGCCAATTAATTTATCCTATAAAGTACTGGTAGTGTAACTATGTATACTAAAAAATAAAGTCAAAAAAAGACCAAATTATTTTTAATTCACTCTGAAATTTCATCCACTATTAAACTATCACTACGATCAATACATATCTTAAATATGTATGAAACCAGATATGAGAGCAGACATTTTACTGCATCTGTTCATTAGGCACAAAGCACGGCACTCCAGGTGCACGTGACATAAGATTACTCTTAGAAAGGGAAAGGAAAAACTTTGAAGAAACTTCTTTTAACAAATTACAGAAATATTTGAAATTAACAAATTTTACTGTATTAAATATTTTTAATTGTTAATTTAGAATAAAAATTAAATGTAAAATATAAATGAAAATAGTAAAAATACGTTTTGAAATGAATTCTAAACTGTACAGTTCTTGATGCTATCTAGTTCACTCTTTCATAAATAAGCTATTCCAACAAGGCTAAAAAAAAGCCTCCTTTTGCAACATAAGTTTTGGCAGAAATGGTTATAAAGAGGCCTCTAAGATATCCAATTAAAACTAAATTTTCTGGCCTTTAATGGAACATTTTCATGTTGCCATTATTTTGACATCACAGATGTCATTTTTATCTTTAACAGCTTTATTAAATCATGATCAATTCTTGATGCTTGATAACAGATGATGGAGGAAAAAAAACTCCCATTTACAGAAATCAAACCCAGAGTTCGGATGAATATTTCTTTTCTTAAGAGAATTTATTGTTAAAGGAAATGTTTAAAATCTTGTTTGAGAGCATGAAAGATGTGACGATAATACTGATAATGATGTTGGAGTGTGAACTTTGTTTGCAAGAAACAAGTTACATTTTGGGGAGAAAAATAAGTTTTCTGGCACTCAAGATCCATTGCTCTTAAAGCATATCAACTACCCCTGGGCTGAGGTCTTGTCTTATTGATGATGCTGCAGGACATCATACATCTTAGGCACACTGAAGTGGTTGGATGTGATGAGTAACAAACTGAATTCCAATTAGTCAGGCACTCTCCTTAGCCAAAACTATCCAAAGAGAGCATAGACCCTCGTCGAGAACCACTGCTTGGCAAAGTAACTAACGACGAAGTTCCAAAGAGCTTGTACCATCCAATTACGATGTTAGATAAATCCAAATCGTCAAGGAGTATCTGAGCTACTCCCATGAATACTTTTCTTCCTTCAATTCGCCCATAATCTCCCCAAACTGTAACCTAAAAATAGAGGAGAAAATATTTACAAATAATATTTTACACTGTCCATTTTCAATTTTCTTATTAATATATAAGAAGATATAAAACGTTAAGTTAAAAAAAAACAACACAAATTCAGAGTTTTAACCCTAGATTACAAACTCTTCCCAAACAGAGCTTTCTGCAAACTCTCGTCAATTTGAATACCTTTAAGTAATACATATTTTTATAAATAATATTTTTATAGGAATGTTAATTTCTATTATTATTTTTATTATTATTATTGTTGTTGTTGTTGTTGTTGTTTGGGGAAACCAAACTCGGATCAAATGCGGAGGCCAACCCAGAGGCAGACCCAAGAGAGGGCCAAGCCCAAGGGACTCAAATGCAAGGAAGAGAAAAATTACGCACTCGTGGGAGTATTGATGTTTGGGTGTAGGAATTTCCTCACTATGTGACATGTGTTTAGAATTGTGGCTTTCTGTAAAGTTTTGTACAGTATAAGTGTGGGTTTAAATTATATTGACAGGCTTTTGTGTAATGAATGTGGAATAACTCCAGTGGCAGAAAGAACGACAGGAACAATATGTACTCTGTTAACTCCCCAAAGGTGTTTTATTTCGTGTGCAAGATCCATATATTTAGTGATTTTGTCAGTGTATGTCTTTTGTAGATTGTGTGTTGGGGATGGCGATATCAATTATGTAGGTCACTTTGTTTTGCTTATCTACTAGTGTAATGCCTGGTCTGTTATGAGGGATAGTTTTGTCAGTGATTATAGCTCTGTCAAAATATAGTTGATGTGTGATGTTCTCTAAGCCAGTGTCTGGGATATAATTGTTGTGTGGATGTCCCTAAGCTTGTGTATTTTAGGTAGATGTTAATGTATGGTGTTGGCTACCTGGTTATGTCTGTGTAAATAATCTCTCTGCGTGAGTATTTTGCAACTGGATATGACGTGTTGGATGGTTTCCTCTGCGACATGGCATTTCCTACAAGACCCATCAGTTGAATCTTTGATAATACGTTTTCTGCAGCTTTTAGTGTTAATAACCTGGTTTTGTATGGTAATCATGGTTCCTTCAGTTTCCCCAAATAGACTCCCTTCACTCAACCAAAAGTTCGACCCTTTTTTGTCGACGTGCAGCTGGTTGAGGTCAGAAGGATGCCTACCGTGGAGTTGCTTTCCGAGCCATGATTGAATTTTAGTGTATGTTGTAGGAATGTTATGGGCATTCTGCATGCTGTTCAGATTCAAAGGTACGAACGAGGCAGGGAGAGTCTTTCAATAGCTGCGTGTGGATGGTGCTTTCTGTGCTTTGTAAGCAGTTTACGTTGTTTTTTATTTCAAGTCTCTCAAGATCTGTGTGTGTCCACTGTATGACTCTAAAGGAGTCAGAGAGTACTGGCAGGGCATAAATATTGATGGCCTTGATTAAATTTCTGGAATTTAAATGTGTTTTAAGCATTGCCTCTAGCCTATGAAGACATTGTTTATACTCGATCCATCGTTAGCTTGCGCGGGATGTAAACAAAAGCACGTGGTAAAGTGCAATTCTATTGGCTGATTGAGCCTTGCAACTTCCGTGTTCCTGGGTGCGCACGAAAATGTAGTTCACAAAAGAAAACGTGAAAACTGACTTAAAACTGTAACAATCAGTTCTGAAAACAACTAAAATCATTAAATGTTATTAATTGGGCTAAAAAAGATAATAAGCTACACATAAATTGATCATTTTTTAAATAAATGTATAAAAAAAATAGACACGGGAGAAATCGACAACTCTCTTGCCAAACGACAGGACAGAAATCACCATCATGGGATTAAGGGATTAAGTGATTAAACTACTCCATGGAAAAGATTAAGATTGTTGTGCAAGAAAGAAAACATGTGTTTGGGGCCCCAAACACATTTATTTAAGATTTATTCTTCATGTAATTTATTCAAAAAATCAACGATATTTATGAAATTGATAATGATTATTCGAAAAGCAATTTAAGACCGATCATAACACATTCTGAGACAAACTGAATACAGTACATGGCGTTTTTTGATTTATGATTAAATCATATATCGGATGATTTTCATAAATTATTTTTCATACTTAATGTTTATAAAATATTTTATATAAATGTCTTTCTTGCTATAGCTTTTCATTAAAATAGATATTTTTTCTTTTTAATAAATAGTAAAAAGCCCTAAGACTTTCAATTGAATCTCTTGAGAGCATAAGGGATTAGTGGATTAAAGGATAGAAAGATAGGGATTCATCTGGCCTTGCCAAGCCATGTGTATCAGGGGGAAGCTAAATTGATCCTCCAATCACAGGAGCCTGCGTAGGGATACATGGTTATTTTTTGTTTATATCCCGCGCAAGCTTACGATGGATCGAGTATAGTGAGTATAGTCTTTATGTGTTTGTGCTCCAGAAGCTTGGCTTGTTTAAATCCTATGTATTTATAAAAGTCATCATTTTTCATAGCAGCAATGTGAGCTGGTTCTTCTAAAGTGAAATCCCCTTCCTTGAGTACTCCATTTTCAATGTGAATGGTTTTGCATTTGTCCAACCCAAATTGCATGTGTATGTCTTTTGAAAAAGTTTGTGTAATGTCAACTAACTGGTGCAATTGTGTTTGTGGAGGCGTAGATCCCTGTCATCCATGTAGAGTAAGTGTGAAAGCGTATAGTGGCAGTTTTTATTGTGTTTAATCATGTAGCCGTAAGTTGTGCTGTTCAGTCTGTTTGAAAGTACATTTAGTGCAAGACAAAACCAGAGTGGGCTCAGTGAGTCACCCTGGAAAATGCATTTATCTGTATTTTTTCAGTCGTGATGGTTTCACTGTCGAGTGTGAGGTGTAATGTATTCTCCAATGCAGCATTGTACTTTCTAAGAATGTGATAAGTGTAGGGTTTATTTTATATAATCGTAAGGTATATAAAAGCCATGAGTGTGGGGCACTATCAAAGACCTTTTTGTAATCAATGTACCTGCATGGAGGTGTCGATGTTTATTGTGAGTTTGCTGTAGGACCACACTGTCTATCAGGAGTTGCTCCTTACAACCCATGTGATTTCTACGGTATCCCTTTTGTTGCTCAGTGAGAATGTTGTTTGTGTCTATGTGTGTATAAATTTTGTTTGCGATACAGGAAGTTATTATTTTGTAAAGTGTAGGCAAGCATATGATAGGTCTATATTGTGTGGGATCTGAAGTGCTGTGTGGCTTTGATACCATGTATGTTATTCCTTGTGTGAGAAAACGTGGCAATGTCTGTGGTGTTTGCAAAGTGTTGGAAATCTGTTTTGCAAAGGACAGGTGCAAACAGGTGAAGCCCTTATACCAGAAGTTCTGAATCCTGTCTACATCTGGAGCCTTCCAATTGTGAATACGTTTAATGACTTGTGAGATTTCATCTGGTGTTATGTCGTTATAAGGCATGTTTGGTAGTGTGGATGCTGATTGCTCCTCTTCCCTGATCCAGCTAGCTTCCCTATTATGTTCAACTGAGACAAACCAAAGAGATGACCAATAATGTTGGAGTGCTGTTTGTGTGGCAGACCAGTTTTTTATGTGTGTGTATAGTTTTTGTTTAGCTGCTTATACAGGTTGTCCACAAAGTCTGGGTACACAGGGGTTTAACACATACTTTTAAAACAAAACAAAACAATTTTATTTAATTCTAATGTTAATACATAATATTTTCAATATGATTTCCATCATTTTCAATGCATAATTTGATTGGTAGGAAAAATAACATAAATAAATTTTGAAAAGCAAAGTATTTTTTATTTAATTTAAACAAAAGTAAAAAAGGTAAATTATTATTTTTTATATTTTATTTATGTCATGATTTTATTCACTGCTAAACCACCACATCCGCCTTTCCCCCCTCGGAAAAATAACATAAATAAATAAAATAGTGAAATTTCCCATGTACCCAGACTTTGTGGACACCCTGTAGAATGTCTTCTCATTGCTTGCGAATAATTTATTCTGTTGTTTGCGCCGAATGCATGTTTTGTATCTCTTCAGGCATTGTGTTTTTGCAGCTAACTTTTGTTTTAATGTGTCCATATATTCTGTAATGTGTTGATTGTGTTGTTCATGTCTGGTGTGTGTTTTAATTTTCTTAAATAACTGTCTGAGGTGTTTGTTCTGCTTTGATGAAGTGTTGTTTTTAGTGTACTATGTAAGTCTACCTAACTGCTTGCAGATTTTGTCAATATCAGACTCAATCTGCTTTTGCCATTTAGATAATTTTTGTGTGTATTTATGGATTGGTTCTTTCCCAGTGTGGATATAACTGTAAGAGCCCCAGCGTAAATGAGGGGTATGTATTCTAAAGATAGATTTTCTTCAATGTACTGTGGTCATTGTGTGGGATCTGTTCCCGTGTAAACTGTAAGGTATCTTTGTAGGGTGTCATTTAATGTTTTAATAAGTTTGGTATTCATGTTGTGTTGTGGATGAATATCATGGTGAAGTTCATTGTTGAGTGTGTGTTCTACAAGTTCATTAGTGATGTCAATGTTAGTGCTTGAATCTGTGTTGAGTGTCGGTCTGTGTAGATGGCGCGTGTTCTTGTAGCTGTTGTGCAACTTCTTGCTTTATTTTCTGCAGCGTGGGTAAGGGTATTAAATTGTTCATAACAATTGTGCGACGCTGATCTGCAATGTGTTGTTCAGTGACTGTGATGTGAGGATATGTTTCTTTGAAAGTATTATAAACATATCTTTTCGGATCATGAGTTTTTAAGTCGATTTCAGCAAAAAAAAAAAAAAAAAGTTTCTGAAACGAACACATAGATCTTCACTCTTAGAGAGTGGTAGGCAAAAAATGAGTGCAACTATTACCAGCACTACAATTTTTATAAGTTTTAGTGAGTGTCTTGTCCCGATTTAAAATACTTGTGCCCTTTTGGGAGATTTGTTATGGCTTCTTTTTGACAGATTTTTAGTTAGTATGCT
The DNA here is from genome assembly GCA_023313115.1 of Rhysida immarginata. NCBI lineage: Eukaryota > Metazoa > Arthropoda > Chilopoda > Scolopendromorpha > Scolopendridae > Rhysida > Rhysida immarginata. The sequence continues at coordinate 4,061,622 of JAHWFO010036886.1, forward strand.
ACCAGGATTCAGTATTTTTTTTATCTCCTTAAAAAATATATTTGAAGTTACTGAATTTTTAGGTAATTTTTTATATAATTTAATAAAAGTACAAAAAAATACAAATTGTATAATAATTAAAGATTTGATCATATTTTAAAACTTTTTAATTTTATTTTAGTTTTATTTCATTAATTTTTTCTTTCAAATTTTGTAATTAATTGTATAAGTGTTTTATTAATTAAATTAACATAAATTAACATAAATTTATGATTAACACAAATTAATAAAACACTAAATTTAAAGAAAACACTTGTGATAGAATTATCACTTGTTTTAAGTAATAGTTGCTGTTTGTTTTCATATTTGTAAGGCCTACCTTTTTCCAAGTTGTTGTGTGAAGGACTCGATCAAAAAATGTAGCCTTCAATAATAAATCCTTGGTCTAAGGTGTATTTAGTGTTATTTTTTTATAGTATTGAAAAAATTGTTTTATTGCCTGACTCAACTTTGTGCCCCGTGTTCATCATCGTTTGCTTCGTCAGTGTTGTGCTTCTGATTGTTGCCGTGATTGTTTTGATTAGTTCCGTCTGCACTCGCCAGTTAGCGTCTGAAGAGCCCCGACCAAATAGAGAGCGACCGTGTTGAAGAGCAAGCAATCGGCAGTTGATCTTGGGTGCAGAGCCAATCAAAACGGGCCCTTTTTCCTCTGCACGAGATTCAACCGGTGCTAGAATCCTCAGTAAACAAATAAATGAGGAGGCTTGGGCTTATTCTTCACGGGCAGACAGCAACAACATCATGCTGATGGACGATTGATTGTGATGGAGTACCTGACGACCAGCCCCGCTGTTGGAGGAAGCCTTTCCCCGGGAGATGTCAACGCCAGTGCGGATGAAGAGATGAAAGCCATCGACAGCTCCGTCGTTCTTTTAGTAGGCCTAGTTTGTCTGGTGCTAGCCTACGAAGATCTCTCCAGCATTCGCCGTCGTTGTTCATTCGTTTGCGGCAGGTATGTCCCCCCTTGTGCCTGCTAGCTGTCGTCGTTTCCCCGTGGATTGGACTTCGCCTTCAAGATTATTTTTGTCAACGTGTTTTGCGGTCTACACGCTTTGGCTTTGGACTTGAGTGCGGCATTGTGCCTCTTCAGTGGTGGACTGGTGACCCGTCAATTTTATTTCTTCAGTCAGGTTTTGAACACTTGTTTATAATTGATTCTCTTGTATTTTGTTTTACTCCTATTTGTAATCTTTGTTAATAGAATTGAATTTATCTATTTATTATTTTGTGGCTATGATAATTCTGTGGTGGGAGGCAACTTTGTTTTAGCCCTAATTCTGTGGTTGGTTGTTATTGGACCTTCTATTTTGAAGGCTTTAGTGTACGATGCGTTGTGTGCCTCTATTTGATTTGTTTTCCTGTGAATTATCATAGCGTTTTTTTTGTGTTATTCTTCTTTTATATTTGTAGGCACGCATTTGAATCCTGTGGTGGGAGGCTCACTGTATTTATGTAGGTATAGGCTTACGTTATGTTTTTGGGAGACCTTCATTGGGAGGGTCTATTTTCGTTTCGGCATTTGTGTGAGGCATAGTGTTTGTTACTCGTTGCGTTCTTGTTAACATTGAGTCATTTGGGACTCAATGGGAATCCGTGTTGATTCCAAGTGGACATAGGAAGATGTCCAGGGAGCGCAGCGTAGTATTTATTTCACTTTATTGTGAGTTGGGTGACTTGTTCACCAGGCTGCCTCCGTGCCGTGGTGTTTGTAAGCCTTGCTTATTTGGTGCTATTTGGTTAAGCCTCATTTGTATTGTTTGTTTAGAATTCTTATGTGTTGCTCTAGTAATTATTGTTGGGAAATTTTAGCTCACTTTATTTGAATGCTTGTTTATTTTTGTAGGTCATGACAATTCCATTGGTGGGTGGCTCCTGTGTTTTGAGTGGTAACGTTTTTGTTGGGGCCTGGTTACCTTTGTGGATCTCATGTAAGTTTGCCTTGAGATTTTGCCAACCTGTTGGTTGTAGACGTTTCTGATGGTTCAGTTGTTGTTGTCAAATTGTGGGAGTTGGTTTTACCTACTTTGTGTGGGTTTTGTTTAGACCTTTTGGTGGTCTTCTTTGTTTTCCCTAGTTTCAATTTGACACTGAACATGGAGTTGGGATCTTTTGTATCCAGTCAATTCCCTTGTGTGTTTCAGAAACGTAACACATTTCTTTTACTGTGTTTGTGGAGGGACTCTTTGTGTCCTCTCTCCCCTGTGTCCTCATTTTTAGGTAGGACTCTGTTTTGGGTTGTGTGAGCCTCTTTGGTTTGTGTTTTGGTGGAATGTCATGACCTGGGTTTTAAGTGTAAGTATTTTGTTTTTCTAAGACTATTGATTTTACTTTTTGTAACTTCTATTGGAAGCCATTTGTTATGTGAATGTATTTTAATAATGAACTTTGAACTTTAGGGTTTCAGTGTTCCTCCCTTCAAAAGGAACACACAGCACTGTCTGTGCTCAGTTGTATAAAGTATTAATTTCATATCTTTTGTTATTATCTTATTATTTTAATAAAGTTCACATTCTTTATACTCATGTTCTGACTCCCACTTTCTTGACGAGTGTGATTCCCACACCTAGGGGTCACACTTTTTTCGTCACACACTATTATTTATCCCGAGACATGACAGTGTAATCTTCAGGAGAAAAATGAAGACTGCATAATTTCATGTGATTTGAAATTTTCTTTCCAGTTTGGGTTTTTTGAATCCACTGCTTACTTATAATTCCATTTTTTGGAAAGGAATGAAATTTCAATCCTTTATTCTTCTTAGAAGTTGCCGAGGATTGTGGAACAAAAGAATTGTATGGCATTTTCGCGCTAACTTAACCTAACCGGATGTTGCTAATACCAAAACTGTTCCTTGCACACTCTGGCGGCGCACTAACGAGCATTTTGCTTTCAAAATCGGACAAAAGTAAAAAAATCCAAATGTAGCTAATGACACCAAGACCATAGTTATTTTGTACCTGAGTTAACGTACTATCCGGGAAAGGGTTTGATGACTATGCGACACCTCTGTTGAGTAATTTCAGTGTTTCCTTCTGAAAAATGTAACTTTTCTCTTTTTTTTTTCCTCGCAGGGTTACTGTAGACCTCCCATCAAAAGGTCTACACGACGCCGTCCCGTTAGCGTCAGACTTGCATGTCTACAAAAACATGGAGACTAGTGAGTACTTCTGCATCGGAAATCGAGCTTATTAGAACTTCAATGTGTCGACTATTCACTTTGAGATCAGATAGTTACTTTGTTTCAACAAGGAAAGAAAGACGTCAGTTAATCAAATACCGAGATAATGGATTATGAAAAAAAAATTAAATATGTATTCTGACTTAATTTTGATGATTGTCGTTTTGTAATTCCGCAATGTCTATATTTTGTTTACCGCATTAATTAATGCCATGTTATGTGTTCTTTTGTTCGATTTGTTTGCTTTGATTGTAGGGCCGAGAATGTAATGCTCCTTGCGTTAAACCTGAGAAATGACTTGTAAGAATAATTTGACGGAATAGATCGCGGGAACTTATTTGACTCTTGAAGAAGATTTATTGTTGACTTTGATTAGCACACTTGTTACGGGTGGCATCTTAAGTAAGAGTAAAAACTGAATTGACGGTAAGAGATAAATACTCGTTCAAATGGATGTATATTTTTTGTTTAAGTTTCCCTGGGGTCAACTTCCGCAGAGTTATTCTCAGAGTTAGTAATATCATTTGTTTATTTTTGTGGGGGTTTTTTTTGTGTTTTGTCTATTAATTACCTTTTCTTTTTTTTAAGTATTTATTTTTTTACCTTACCCTTGTATCCGACCTTTGAATTCAGGAACAAAAGGCCTAGTTGGTAATCTAGTCAAGCTTAGCAGGTTTCAACGGAAGCTCTTACTGGTGGATACACGGCTGAATAGAATTTAAAGAAGAAAGAAAAAACCGAAGACGGATGGATATTTGAGAGATTAATTCATTTTTGTACTTTCCCTTTGTTTTCATTTTTCCTGTGTAGTATGTGATTATTCTTACCTGTTTCCTTTGTCAATAAAAATTAAGCCACCTTAACAAGGTGTGTTTTAGTTTTATTTTCTTTTGTAGTTTTGCTGTAGAAATGTTTTTTTAAGACAAAGTTTGTCATGTGCATTTAACTTCTAGGTATTCTCCTTTTGGTATTAATATTTTCCAAGCCTGTTTTCAGATTAAAGGGGGGGAAAGTTACAAGTTTTTTACGCTTTGATATCCTTAACTTACTTGAATTTTACGCTTATAGAGACCCTTACAAGTTTTTTTACGATTATTGACCGTTACAAGTTTTTTTACACTTTGATTCCTTGACAAATAATTTTACGTTTGGAGTGCCTCCTTTATTTTTGTCAATAATGTTATATGAGTTTGGCTCTTGTTTTACGTTTGTAATATTTCTACTAGGATTTGTAAGTAATTAAGTTTTGGGTATTTTTGTGATGTTTAGTTGTGCAATTTAATTTTATTTCTTTTTCCTCTCTCTCGTTCTAGAATTTTCTTGTTATAGGTAGTAGGTTATCCGGAAGAATGATTTTAGGTTTACAGCGACATTGTTTCAGCGGCGTTGCCCTGCCAACTTGCTACTGTCTGTAGCTTTTCATGACGTTGAGAGATTTTGTTTTGCTTTTAGGAAACTTTGGGACCCGTTTAAGCTATATGCTTTGGGTAAGGGTCAGTTTAATTAACTCTTGAGAGTTAAGGAAAATGTAGAATATTTTACTATGAGGAAGAGTTACCTTCCATATTATAGTAGAGATTTTGCTTTTGGAGATGGTCGTGTAGATATCTTGGGAAGATTTTATTACCTTGTTAGATATCATAAGGAATAGAAAATGTGGTGCTTTCGAATTCGCCATCTCCAGGTGTTTAATTTACGTTATGTTTGGGTTGTTGCGATAACTGTGTTTTGTTAGTATAACTTTAGTTTTACTTTTTTGCCTTTGCTTGTTCTTTTTTATTTATTGTCTGTTTTTAGGACCATCAGTGTACCGGAACTTAGTAAACGTGGGGACGGCCCTTTCGTGTCTCTTGACCAGCCCATGTTAAGGTTTTAGAGAAAAGCCGGTTGGGGGGCGAGACTACGAATTGGGAGAAACCACTGCGTTACACGGTTTCAGTAAGTGCCGGATTTCGTTTTGAATTTTCTTTTTATATTAATTTTATCATAAGAGGTGATTTTAGGCCTCATGTAGATAAACTTCGAATTTGATTACTTATTTCTGGGGTAGGGCAAATTTTTTCATTCTGCATGCATGAAACCAATACTGCATGGATTCCCAAACATTTTCAAAAATATCTGGAGATTCGCAGATATCAGCAGCGACGATGGTAAATCTTTTATTGACCCTTCATCACAAAAATTCCACAGCCCAAATTCGGAACACAGTTCGTGTAAACGCAAATGAACCGAGGTTGTGATTGGTAAAAGTCAGTCAGCATAGTTAGTTTTTTGTTACTTTCTTTAACAAGAAACTTCTCTACTGCCACGAGATGTTTTTGAGCGATATTGCTAGATAGGTTTGAATAGAAAAAATAAGGCATATCTCAACGTTTCGCAAAGGCATTGTTAGTCGATGGAACACCTACAACATCACCTGTTTCCTCATCACTAATTGTTAAAATTTATATCATTTTTACAATTGCTTGACACCACGCACTGTCTCGAACTGTAAATAGTACTTTCCTTCATTATATGAAATCTAATAGTTGCATAATGGTCTATTTTGCTGGATACTATAATGAAAAAACGACAGACTTTTATAGCAAAATGGTAATGTTTTAATGAACCTACGCGTTTCGCATTAACTGCATCATCAGGGTAGGAAAACAACTACAATTATTCATAAACGAAGGCCTGTATTTATGGCCATACCCCACCAATAGAAAACATTTTCCATTGAGGGGGTTTACAAGAAATACCAATTTCCCAACCCAAATAATTGGTCATCATAATAATTCATCAAAGCTAGCCAATCATATAAGCGGACAGGATGACAAGAAGGTAAGGCACTCTATTAGTCAAACTGCCCTTACATCCGAACTGCTCTTATAGCCGAACTGCTCTTACAAGTCCTCTTGGCGTTGGAAGTTCCTAATTATCTCGTTAACTGTATCCAAAATCGGATTTTTATCAAAGCTTGTCTGGTTATTTAAAAGGAGTTTCTCACCCGCTTTTATGTATCTTCTAATTTCTAATGATTCGAAGGTGATAATACGTTTATGGTCGCGTTCCTTCTTGACGACTGTCATAATATCTTCAATGGCGCCAAATTGGTGTCTGCTATTAATAAGGTGAGAAGCAAACGCCGACTTCCCATCACCATTAAGCCAAGATCTACGGTGTTCAGCGTATCTTTTCATAAAAGACCTCTTCGTGGATCCAATATAAAAGGATCCACAATTCGGACAAGATAGCTTATATACACCGCAGGACTTGTAGATGTTCTCGTCATCATCTGTTCTGTTCTTCGAATTGAGCATATATCGACAACTATTGCTCGTCTTATGGGCAATCTTGATGCCCCTATTGCGAAATATATTACTAATCCTGGTGATTTCCGGTCCTGTATACGTGAATACTGAATACTTATGGTTATTATCTTCTTCTAAATCTCTTTGTCTCGGATTCCTGGTCCTGTTTAATATGGATGATGTAATCATGTCGGGAAAGGAGTTCCTTCTGGCTACATCAAATGTTAGGCGTACTTCTTCTTTTCTATCTGCTGTTGTAATGGGGTAACTGAGTGCTCTGTTGAAATAATACCTGATGGCCGCACACTTATGTTGTGGGGGATGATTAGAGTCGAACCCTATTATACTATCAGTCGTCGTCGGTTTACGATAAATATTATATTCGATACGTTTTCCTTCAGGTTGTCTTCTCAGTGTAAGGTCTAAGAAATTTATGATACCTTGTTCTTCTTTCTCCATTGTGTACGCCATGCTATGGTGAAAGTCATTGAATTCAATCAGTAGTTGCTCAGCAGTAATTTTAGCGGTATCGATAATAACCAAAGTATCGTCTACGTATCTCGCATAGAAAACAACCTTTTGTTGCTCTAATAGTGGCGTTATGTGTTTGATAAAAATCCGATTTTGGATACAGTTAACGAGATAATTAGGAACTTCCAACGCCAAGAGGACTTGTAAGAGCAGTTCGGCTATAAGAGCAGTTCGGATGTAAGGGCAGTTTGACTAATAGAGTGCCTTACCTTCTTGTCATCCTGTCCGCTTATATGATTGGCTAGCTTTGATGAATTATTATGATGACCAATTATTTGGGTTGGGCAATTGGTATTTCTTGTAAACCCCCTCAATGGAAAATGTTTTCTATTGGTGGGGTATGGCCATAAATACAGGCCTTCGTTTGTGAATAATTGTAGTTGTTTTCCTACCCTGATGATGCAGTTAATGCGAAACGCGTAGGTTCATTAAAACATTACCATTTTGCTATAAAAGTCTGTCGTTTTTTCATTATATTATATGAAAAATAAACTAGCAAATTCAGCCAATCAACAAGGTGTTCTGAGGTTCAGGGGACTGAATATTTAGCCTAATCTTTATTGACCAGAGGCCCGTTTTAAGTGAGTCCTTATTACCCGTCAGTTGGACGAAAGCCTTTTGGCCAAGCAAAAAAATTGGATTCGTTTAAACCGAGTACCGTAGGCATAGATTTTTCGTGGGGAGGGGGGGATTCATGGTATTTTTCGTGATTTTTCACTGTCTAGCAGCCTATTTCACAATGTATTTCATTTATAAATGGGGGAGGGGGGTTGAACCCCCTGAACCCCTCCCCTTATCTATGTGCCTGGTTCATAATAATAAAGTGCTACTGTAATTATAAAATGCAACATATTTATGTAATAAAATAAAATACATGTACATTAAAAATTGAAGAAAAGGTTTTATTTTATTAGTGTAGTACCTAAAATAAATTTAAATATGTAGTTCTCGAAATCCGGTAATACTGACAACCCTAGTCGCAAGTCTTAATGCGGAAACCAGGTGCCGATCTGGAATACTGGCGTACAGAGTCACCTATCCATTCCATTATCTTTCCCTTTTAAAGCAATTTTTAACAACTCTTTGTTTTGTAGCTTCACATTCGGTTAACTTGCTGTTGTTACTATGTTTTAGATGGTTACGTGTCAATTCGTCGAGGGTCAATTCGTCAAACGTCATTTTGTCGAGGTGTCAGTTGGTCGGGCGGTTAGTTCGTCGGAGGCCAATTAGTCGAGAGTAACAATGGGTCGGGCTCTCAATTTGTCAGGTGTTTCAGTTGGTTGAGATAATAATAAATGGTGGAAAAAAAAACTTTAATAAAATTAATTAACAAAAAATTTTTGTTATTAATTACTTGAACGATAACAATAAATGCCGTTACTGTTAAAAATCAGTATTTAAATACAGCTTCTGTAAACAATGTGATATAGTGGCTAAAATGAATTGAGGGGGAAGTTAAGCAACATCAGGCACGGCTATTCACTGGATGGGCGACCATCAGTGAGACATGATCTTTACCCCCCCCCCCCCCCCCCTGGCTGCTGTGGCCATCATACAGCAGTCGTTAATCCAGGAACCCAACTCGTCGGCCTCTGGCCATACAGGCCCTGGATGGACGTATTGGATTATAATATACAAATTAATATAAATATTAAAGTAATTAATTAATTAAAGTAATCTTGATCTTGTTGACACAGGGCCCGGACATTTCAGTTTATTTGCCCCAAACTGCTTATACTGCTTCAGTATCCTTCAGTTTCAGAATGAAATTAATAACTGTATAAAATTAATTATCGGACAAACTGAGCACTTACAAGAAATTGAATTTTTATTAAGTAAAACTTAGCTAGTAATACTATTGTATGAAAATTAAATAATAACATCAATATTAAGCTCCATGAGCTTGCCGAAACATTTAATATCCTATGGCCGATTTCCCAAGCTTAACACAAAATTTCACGATCGGCTCTTTGTTCCAACTTGATATCCACATATTCACAGACTAGCATATGCCCTTATTCATAACAACACCAATTTCTTTGTAAACTATATCTATTCACATGAAGAAGAACTTATTCTTTTACTATTTTCTTAACACCAATTTCACCAATGTTAACAAATACCAATGTAATGAGTTTATTTTCCTCCAATCCATAGAATCTATACAAAATATTTTTATTAAATGATCATTAAAAATAATGAAAATTGAAATATAATTGCATCAGGTGAAGCTAAGGAGACATGAAAACGGGCATTATATGGAGGGGTGGAAGGCTGAGGAAACATAAAACTGAGAAAGAGATGTTAATAAAAGGTTATTAAGAGCTTTATATATAAGAGTATTGTATATGATGGAACACAGCTCCTTTACTATTAATAAGCTCTGGGCATTGTGGATTCATTCAAACTTTCCAATTGTCCACAGTACACATCCACATTCAATGTTTGGTTCTTTGATGGGAGCTTGAAAACCATTCCCCTCTGATTAGACGCAATTATAAGATAATTTTCATTATTTTTAATAATCATTTAATAAAAAATTTTTTTTAGCTTTTTTGAATGGAGGAAATTAAACTCATTACATTGGTATTTGTTAATATTGGTGAAATTGATGTTGTTATGAATAAGTGCATATGCTAGTCTGCGAATATGTGGATATTAACTTGGAACAAAGAGCCCAACTTGAAATTTTGTGTTAAACTTGGAAAATCAGCCACAGGATATTAAATATTTCGGCAAGCTCATGTAGCTTAATATTTATGTTAGTATTCAATTTTTACATTCTAGTATTATTATTTAATTTTTACTTAATAAAAATTTAATTTCCTGTAAGTGCTCAATTTGTCCGATAATAAAGTTTATACAATTATTAATTTCGTTCTGAAAATGAAGGATACTGAAGCGGTATAAGCAATTTGGGGCAAATAAACTGAAATGTCCGGACCCTCTGTCAACAAGGTCACGTTTATAGTGGCTACAATTCATTTTAGCCACTATATCACATTGTTTACAAAAGCTGTATTTAAATACGGATTTTTAACAGTAACGGCATTTATTGTTACGTTGCAAGTAATTAAATTAATAAAATTAATGAACGAAAAAATTTTTTATTATTAAAGTTTTTTTCGACCATTTATTTATTATCTCGACTAACTAAAACACCCAACAAATTTGTCTTCGACTAATTGACCTCCGACAAACTAACCGCCCAACCAACTGACTCTTCGACAAAATGACGTTTGACGAATTGACCTTCGACGAACTGACCTGATACCGTTTTAGGTATTTATGCCTCTCACAATTATATCAATCTTGGCTACATTTGTTCATTTTATCTTAAATAACTAGTCAATTTGCTTCTCGCATTTTTTCTTTCTCTTTTGTCAATCGTTTGAGTGCAAAAAAGGGGGGAGTGAATTTCCGTTCCCGAAGCTCTGTTGCCACGGCAACGTTGAGCGTTCATTGGATGGGAATTGTTTAAAGCGGTTGCTTGGTGGGAAATCTCACCAATCGGAGTATCTTTTACAAAAAATATTAAAAAGGGGAATACATAAGAGAGAGGCATATTGGTGGAGGCTCTTCCCATGTAAAATTTTGGTGAACTTATAAAAAGGAGGGAAAGGATTTTTATCATCATTGTCAGATCATGAATGCTTGAGGTGTAAATGAGAGGTTAGGGTGAGCAAACCCGATGGCGATCAGGAGCTAACGGAAAGACGCTAATGGACGTCTGTATGATGAAGCAATAGAGGACAAAAGCTCCCTGTTCACAACACCGATCGAGCTACCATCACGTTTGGCTGTCATCGATGGTGATGTAGTGTGAAGAAATGTATACAAGATTGACATAAGTGAAACCAAGCTTCAGCATCATGGTGAAGGGTTGGTCTCAATGCGCTATCCGTGGCTTGGAGGTGGGATAGACCGGCTACGTTGTGAGGCGACACTGAGGTTTAGCAGCAGAGGAACAGTGCGAAGAGATTATCACTGGAGATTGTGGCTCGTCAATCAGTCGTAAAAAATGATCTAATGCACCTAATGGACAGACAGTTAAGTAAAGAATGTTTAATAACTCAATGAACTATTCTTATATTTGAACAATTAGATTAACAAAGTAAATTTCAGATAGTCATTAAATTTCAGTGAAGGGATGAGCCTCATTATAACTTGTAACTATTCCTTGTTGTATTTTATCTGATCACCTTTTTATTTATGGTTGATATACTAACACATTAACCTTGCTTTTTCACTCTTATTTATGTAACAGAAATTTGTTAATTTGTATAAGAACTTTTGAATCCTTGCTAAATGTAAAATTACAACTGAAGATGCCATAAAAAAGCCGAAAGTCATAATAAATGCTGATGACAACAAATGCTAGTGCTGGAGCAGATTTTGTTTTTTGTTTTGTTTTGTTTTTTAAGTCTCATAGATTTATTTTCTGTGAAAAGCAGCACTAAATAAGTACATAATGGATTGTTTATGACAAGGGATTTTGTCAGCTACTTACAGAAAACGGCTTAAAATTAGCAGACTGATTACTAATATATAGTTCAACAAAACTTGTTTGAGAGAAAAATTAACACCAAAATATTTTACATTAAAGACTAGTAGAAATACACCGACAGCAAAAGAAGCCATGAAAGCCGGAAAAACTGTATGGATCAAAGCGGAAATAAATGCAGCATACAGAAAGTAGGACAGACTAAATGAAGACTCATACATATTGCATTTGGAAGGTATAAACGTTTTTCCGCCAGACTTGTGGAATATTTACTTATGCAGAATCCAAAGGAGAATTAAAAAAATAATAAAAAAGAAAAAAGTAAAGCTAAGGAAGAAGCTATTCTGGTTGAGAGGAGGAATAGAAAAAACTAATACATCAGAGCAAAATAAAAAACAATTTCAAGATACAACAATAAATTTAACATCAATGATTTTAAATAAGCAAGAGGAAAGACTATTAGCTAAAGGACCAAAATTTTGCTTAAAGCAACAATGGAATGGAAAAGACATTCTCAAAATGACAAGTGAAGTGGAAATAGATGAAAGGGACGAATGCAGATTCCAAATCAGCAAAATTATGGGACAACATCATGAAAAACAGCAAAATAACGAATTCCCCACATTAATAAAATTGCAAAAAAGACTGAAGAATGAGGATATCGCAGTTATACAAGGAGATAAAGACAACATGTTAGTACAGTAGAACTATTTTTGAAAACAAAATATTTGAACAGAGATTTGGTTTAGGAATGGGCAACCCAATAAGCGGAATAATGTCCAAAGCATTTTTGCAGAATTTTGAAGAAACATATATAAACAGATTAATGAAAGAATGTAAAGTAATTGAATATATGAGATATATTAATTAGATGATAAACTGTGGCTAATTGAAGATAGTATAAAAGTGGAAGAACTAAAAGAAAAACTAAATAGCTTAAACAACAACATACAGTTTACATTTGAGTTAGAAAACTAATAACAAGATTAATTTTCTAGGTTAGAGATAAGCTAAATAGTAGAAAATGGAAAATTAATTTTTGAATACAACATATGTAGAAAACCAATAGCCACAATAAGTAATATCCACAAAACTTCGAACCACCAGAAGAACATAAAAAAGCGGTCTTTAGAAGTCTAATTAATACAACATACCCACTAAGTATAACAAAAAAAAGAAAAAGAAATGGAAACAATAAAAACTGTAGGAATAGGGAACGGGTACCAAGAAAGAAAATGAATAAAATTATTTTTGATTTGGCTACAGAATGCAAAATACAGAACAAAATAAAAAAAGAGAAAAAAATTGACAAAAGCAAAATAACTTGCATCTCATTTTACGGGAATATAAGTTACCAGATCAAAAAGATTCTAGAGAAGAAAGATTCTAGGGGCGAAAGTAGTATTTAAACCAATGAATAGACTAATTAGCTTTTTAGAAAGCAAAAACGAACACTACGAAAAGACGTATAGTGGAGTATACGGAATTGAATGTACCGACTGCAAAAATTGGTACATAGGAAAAACATAGGAAGAAATAATGTTTTTTTCTCATAACAATTGTATAAGAACTTTTGAATCCTTGCTAAATGTAAATTTACAACTGAAGACACCATAAGAAAGTCGAAAGTCGACTCTTGTATAGTTACAGTATGAATAAATAATTTATGCTGATGACAACAAATGCAAGTGCTGGAGCATTGACTAAACGTCTCATAGATTTATTTTTATTCTTGCAAATAAAGAGTGTTTAATTGTTATCTTACAGAATCTAGCATCATAGTTTTATTCAGTGTATCACACCAACATCCA
>JAHWFO010036886.1:4075077-4106793 GCA_023313115.1 Rhysida immarginata
CCCCCCCCCCCCCCCCCCCCCCCCCCCCCCCCCCCCCCCCCTTTTCAGAGTATTTGGTATCTTAATTTCTGGTCAAGATGTTATTGTGGACACAAAGGCGAGGATTAATACATCCTCTTTCATAAGGATTAATACACTATACGATCTATGGTTGGAGACGGGTCCTCTGGGCGAGGTGTCTCGATGAATGACATGATTCATTTCTTGGCTGCTGAACTACAACTTGGTTAGTAAGTAATCATGAGTGGGGTTTTTGTGATATGCCAGTTGCGATCAAATAATCTTGCTGAGCAACAGACATGTCACAGACTTCCATGTCACACATGTATAGTCCTGAAGGTTTGAAGATCTGGATCCACATGAATAGGGCATTAAGCTTTATTGCATGGTCTTCAGATATGCTACTACAAAAAGAAAGACCATGAGACTGGCATAAGTGTCATTTCATTTTCGTCTATACCTGTGAACCTGTCAGTGCAATATCTATGGATTTTAAATGGGATGCAAATGTTGAAAAGGAGGCTCAGATGGTAGCAACCAGAAGAGATGTTGTGCAAAATTCCGCTGACTGCACCATTTACTTCAGAGCAATTGTTCAGGTTGGCTTGCAAAAAGAGCAGAATCAATAGTTGAGATACTGTTATCTGCCTTAAATTCTGTAAAAGGTAATGACTTAAATATTTTTTGATAGAAAACTATGATATCTGCTAATTTCCTATTAACAAAACATATTAGTAAAATATTAATGGTTGGATTTAAATACTAACTTGTAAAACACAGCCTTGGTATGGCCCATGAAAAACTAGCTGCTGTTGGTAAAGAGGATCCAGCGTCCTGCGTGCTGTGCTAGTCTTTGCTTTTGCTACACACCTTTTGCCGTCAACTAGATATACCTTGACGTAGGGAGCTGTAAATAAAAGTTAATAAACAAACCATTTGCAGGATCTCGAAAAATAAAAATATATAACTCATTTAAACAAACAAATTCACTCTCCCTTTAAATTATTACCATGCACATATGTTTAATTAAACACCAATATATCCTTCTATAAAAAAAAAGATTATTGAAACAAAGATATAGGTAAGTGTATTGAAATACACTACCCTATCAAAAGTCATAGGACAACCCTGATTTGAATGAAAATGAGACATTCTTTTGCAATTTCACTGTTGGCATTCTTCCCAGCACTACATAACAGAGTATGCTATTATGAGATGATGCTTGCGTGAATGCTATAAGAATGTCTCAAAGAAAAGAGCTTGCACCATCAACGCAGCGAGGAGACTGCAATAGTGCAAAGAGCGACGACATTGGACTCTGGATCAATGGTTGAATGGAGTGATGAGTCCCGCTACACCATCTGGCAATCGGATAGATGGGTTTGGATATGGCGAGCACCCAGCGAACGTTATTTGCCAAGCTGTGTTGTGCCCACGGTGAAGTTCGGTGGAGGGTCAATGATTGTGTGGAGGTGCTTTTCTTGGTATGGGTTGGGTGCAATCGTTTCTTGGACGGACATCTAACCGCAAAGCGTTACCAAGACATTCTGGACAACGCAGCACTCCCATCTCTCTGGCGGCACTTTGGCAATGGCCCTTTTATGTTTCAGCACGATAACGCACTTTGCCATAAAGCAAGGGTTGTAGGCACATGGTTTGATGAAAAGGGGGTTCGAGAACTTGGCTGGCCTGCCCAGAGCCCCGATCTGAACCCCATCGAACATCTGAGGGAAGTGTTGGAACGTCGATTGCGTGCTTGTGCAGAACGCCCGAACTCCATGCGAACTGTCCAAGACACTTAAGACAGAATGGCGAAATTTTACCTGTTGAAACGTATCAAAAACTTGTGGACAGTATGCCCCAGAGAGTAGAAGCTGTGATAGCAGCAAAAGGTGGACAAGATACTAAAATATTTATATTTTTGAGTGTTTCTATTAAAGTGATGGTGTCCCATGGCTTTTGATAAGGTAGTGTATATAATAAGCTATTAAGGGTCAACTTGCAGTAACTTAAAATGCAGAGCAATTTAATCAGATATAATAAGGATATTTACAAAAGTATTTGAAAGTACATATTAAGGTAAAAGGATGAAATTAGAATAAATCTACAATTTGAGATCTAGTTAAATTTGACACGAATAGCATTGTGTACTCCCTTTTAAACAGGGGGAGTATGGTAACCCTAACCATAATAAAGAACATAAGTCTGAATAAGTCAAATGTATAGCATACGGTCAGAACCAGGTGCTGTCCATATTTTGTCATAGGCATCATAGGAGAAAACATGGCAAAGGATGGCTTACTGGGTATAGCCGGGAGGCGTGTCCGATGTCCAAGGAAGCAGGAGGTCCATACTTTCTGTATAGCTACTGAACCATCAATGCTTCTTTCCTCCACTGGGACCCTGCTTATATACCCCGCCATAATCTCCCATCAGCTTATGTGCGAATGCATGCTCATGATTGGTTGATGCCTATTCTGACCGTGGCGCCACCCTGGCATTGCTGGTGGGAAACTATCATAGCATGGCTGAATCACCAAGTGGCAATGTGGAATCGCCTGGTCACATGGAGGGGGCGTGAAACGAACGACTTACAATTCGTTGTAATTGACGCATATCACAACTCCCTCTCCCCATTGGGATGTGTGAGATGCTTATCAAGGCATTTAAGATGTCACTGCTGTTGGTCACATGCCCGTTCTTCATGGAGTTGGCGATAGTTGACTCTTGGGCAACATCGGAGTTGATAGGGTCCTTGGTCCCAGCTGTGATCCTCTTGATTTGGCTGGTCCTCTCGTTGGGCTCTTTCGTTAATGTCGAGTTGAGTCCTGGATCTCAGGAATGCCATTTACAACGGGGGTTGCATCTTCCTCTTCCTCGTCATTGACAGGGGGTAGTGGTCTCCTGATCCTAGGTCTGCGATTGCTTCTCCCAGAGCGTATGTCTCCTCATGCAGTCTTCAAGTGGCCTATATGGACCACCTGTAATTCCCGTGTGCTAGAGTTTTGAATCTCGTAATTGATAGGATTTAGTTCCTGTAGAATGTAATATGTGAAGGGGGACCCCCATATTTAGCATTCTTTAAATCAAGACTGTTGAGTTTTCTTTCCAGCCGCTCCCTAATGGATTAACCCCCCCTCCCTTCCCCCTCCCTTCGCTCCCTCTTCCTTTTGAATTTTACTAATTTATTATTTTGATTGTCACTCATTGTTCCTTTACCCATCCAGGAACCTACCTTGTTGGCCTCTGACCATATTGTCTCTGAACGGATATTCTGTATAACTAACAATTATGAAATAAATAAAATAAAATAAAATAAAATAAAATAAAATAAAATAAATATGTGTGCCCAAGTTTTTTCTTTCCTTTACCCTTAATTAGTAATAGGACTTTGTTGCCTACTTGGAAGTTCCTCAACTTCCTAGCCTGATTGCATCTGTCCATTTTAGTGCGTCTGCATATGTCACTTTCAGTGTTAGGAATCTTCCGTGCAATTTGTATCTTTGCAGTCAGGTCTGATTTATATCTGGTAGAATCTATTTCCTTCTCTTCGCGACCCCCCCCCCCTCCCATGGAGTGAGAGGTTGAACCCATAAAGGAGGTATGTCGGAGTATTTCTGGTACTGATATTGTAGGTCGTACGGATACTGAAGAGAGCGGCATTTAGGTATTGATCCCACATACACTCTAACCCGTTCAATACGAAATCCTACGGAACCAAAAATCTTTTCATAATATCAGAGAAAGACAAAAAATAGACAATTTATCTTTTATTGTCTGTGTTATCATGGTTATCGTTAACAAAGTAATCTCTTATCATAGTTTGCTTACTCTTAACAATTAATTTTTTGCTTACATAATCGTTACATAGTAATTTAGCAATTCATCCAAAGCATTATCTTAATTCATCAAAAACGATCTTAATTCATTCAATGCGGTATGCGCACGCATCCTTTAAGAAAATACACAAAAAAGAAAAAAAAGTTGCACGTTTGCATGCTCAATTTCTTAGGAAAATTTTTTATTTGCGGGCCTCGATTAAATTTATTAGTAATGCATGGCTGAAATGGAATAGCCAAAAGTATCGATGTTCAAAAAGTTTTGGCCATCGAATTTTCGATGCTTTTGCACCATCGATGTTTCATTTCGATTTTCTTAAACCCTTTTGAAATCATTATCTATTGATATTGAATAACTGTTTATGTTAATGTATTGTAATGAAGGAACACATATATATACTAGGACATTTATTATTTCCAAATAATATATAGATTTAGAAATTACAAAAAGTTGATGTTTTGTAGTTTAACAATTACAACTTTTGGTTGCAATTAAACATCGATGTTAGTTTTTCTGATGTCGCCTATCAAAATTTCTAACGTTTATTAAGTCAAAAAATTATCAGCGTAAATTGCTTAACTTATAAAAGCAAATTATCCGTATTTATGGCTTTTGTAAAGAGCTTCACAGTATGAAATTCAAACGATCTCTTCACGTTTTCGTCCGATCACATTGTTATCCATGGCCCGCCATAGTTGGCAATGTCTTCTGGGATAGCATTGGCAGTGGAAGTTCTTAAAAAACTTAATTTCTGCATAATTTCTTACGTTAATAAACACTTTTGAACTATAATATTAAAAATATTCCTTTAAAAATAAAGGATGTGGCCATTTTTACATGTTTATTATGGAAAATTGCTGATCTTGTACTTAGGCTTAAAATGGAGAGGTTTTCAACGGCCGCTCTTCTATCGGGAGGAGGTGGGGGAGACCAAATTTTTTTCCCAAATCTGAGATTACGATTTTGACACCTTATTTTCGCGAAAAAAAACCTCGTATTTTATTCAAAATACCTTGTTTTACACAAAAAAATTGCCAAAAATTTTTCGTAATAACCGTATTTTCATAAAAAAATGTTCGTATTATCGGGTCAATTTTACATGTAAATTACATCGACAGGGTCGGGCCAGAGAATAATTTCGTACTAAACGGGATTTTGTAGTAAGAGAGTTCGTAATAAGTGGGCTAAAGTGTATATGCCTTCTAGTATCCTACGAGGGAGTTTTGCGCCATCCCGGTAAATATCGACTGCTACGAGATGACAGTAGCAGCCGGGACCGACGGCTTAACGTGCCCTCCGAAGCACGGGGAGTTTCATGGTGGAAGAGCCGCTGGCGGACAAACAAACCAGTGGCTGTACCAACTGCTGGAAAACCAGCTATGGTCACTTGGCAAATGGGTCAGACTAAAGTCCTCCAACAGCCGTGCCCCAAATAGCTGTCCCGCCAGCAGTGGCCCTCAAGCCCTGGCCGTCACCCAGCCAGCAGCTGGCCGCGCCTGAAGTTGCTGAACTCCATCGATTGGCAAGCCAACCGACGAGACAACCAGGCCATGGCCACCCCAAAGTATATGGCTTACTATTGCACAGACGTCTGAGCGTCTCAAGGATATACTGGTTCATCTTCTCGACTATACCTTTAGAGTTTGGGCTGTAGGCTCTAGTGCATGTATGAGTTATGCCTAAGTCATCAAGGACGTTACGCATAACTTCAGAGGTAAAGTTTGCCCCTCTATCGGAAATTAGTTCCTTAGGGATGCCATAACGGCAGAATGTGTTCTCCACGAAGGCTTTAGCCACTGTCATGGCTTTTTGGTTCCTCATTAGATCACTCAGGATATCTTATCATAACATCAATGCTTACAAGGAGGTATTTATCGCCATTACCAGTCTCAGACATTGGTCTCACAATGTCGAGAGCAGTCTTCTCGAATGGATAATTGGCTTTTATACCAGGTTGGAAGGGTGCTGAGCCCTTTTCCAACCGGCATTTTTGACATGCATGGCAGGCATGGATGTATTCTTTCACATCTCTATTTAATGAAGGCCAAAAATAAAATCTCCTAAGGGCATCAATCGTTTTATCTATGCCTTTGTGGTCTATTAACTTATTATTATGTGCTAGTTCCATAGTTCGGACTTTCATATCTTCACCTATGCATATTTTTCCTTTGCTGCATTCCTCTCCCTTTCCCCATCTTTCTCATAGGATACCATCTCAAGAGGCTCTTTCTTATTTCGAAGTTTCCATACTTTTCGTATTTTTTGGTAGTTATTTATTGCAAGTCAGTGCTCTATAAATGTCACTGAATGTGGGATCTTGATTTGGGATAACTGTATGTCATTAGTAGGATTAGGAACCTAAGATCCAAACATATTTTGTTCATGGTTTCAGTACTAAGAGATATGCATAAAAATGTGTTTTTTTAATATATATATATGTTTTAGTTTAAGAGTTATAAAGACCTAAAAAAGCATATTTAATGGTTTGTGACATATATGGGATTATCGGACATAAAAGGCATATTTTGATTGCATTTTGTCCTACATCCGAGAGGCCAATTGGCTTCTTGTGATATTATTTTAATATCTGGTATAGCTATATTCCATTGAAAGTCAACCATGCCAAAAGAGAAGAGATCTGCACATAAGATGCCAGCAGTAAGTCCAAGAATTTGGAGACTTGTCCTCAACAAATGGCAGAGTTCTTTTCTGCAAATGCTGTAACAAAAGCATAGCTGCTGAAAAAAGATCACAAGTGTTGCAATATTTAAACACTTCCATTCACTTAGCATCAATACATCGCATGGAGAAGATGCATGAACAAACTTTGCTTCTACAGTCCCTATCACCACAGGGGAATCAAAGGTCAGAGTATGCAACAGAACTTTGTACATGATGTAAGAACGAGTTTCTTATTGACAGCATAAAAAATCTGGAAGCATAAAGCAGTTGCTATTGTGTTGAAGGTTGTGGAAGGAATCGAATCAGTGCCAGTTTCACCTAAACAATTACTAATCCATGCAAAGCTAAAAGATGTTCTTGATAAAAACCCAGGTTGGAGTGTTGAACATTTAATTTCAAAAAATTTATCCAGAGAAAGTGTTACATCCCAGACCAGAAGAAATTGCTGCATTTTCCAAAGCCCCTATAACTTCAAAGATCATTTTCTCAGTACAAATCTATTTTATGTTCAAATCAGCAGGGGTTTGTTAAAGTGCCTTCTTTAGTATATAAACTATCCTACTTAAAGATATCATTCAATGCTATGCTTAGTGCTGCCATCTGGCGGTTTTTCTTTTACTCTGCCTAGTTGTTTGTTTTGCTTGAGCACTCTGTTTAATATACGATGTAGTTCTCTCTCTCGGTAAAATGCCGCATGTACACGACGTTCTTTGTTCTCAGTAAATTTATGTTTTCACATGTATTCCTCGTTGAGTCTTCTCTGCTAACTATAACTAACCACAGCATCCAGTGCACAGGTGTGTAATTCGCAGGACTCTTGCCTAAAAAGGTATGGAAACTTTATTGTGAAAACTTTCGAAAATGAAAAAAAAACAAAACGTTAACACAAAATGGCCGACAGCGCACAGCAACTAGTGGACGATAGCAATCAAGCTGTTATTCGAAAATTGAGAGGTGATGATCAATGGGAAACATGGAAGTGGCAAATAGAACTATGCTTGAAAGAACAGTGTTTATATACAATTGTGGATGGAACTCGATTATGTCCCGCGGTGCCTGCAATGAATGATGAGCCATTCGAAGAGTACAAGCGTTGGAAACGTGATAATGCACGAGCGGCTCGTATAATCGGGACTGCACTTGAAGAAGATGCTGCCATGTATGTTCGCAAGAAAACTATGCCAAAGAAATTTGGGATACGTTATTATCAGTGTTTGAACAATCGTCACTGCAAAGGTTGTACACACTATTTGACAGTTTTTTTGAAATCTCTAAAGAGGACACAACTTCTGTTATGAAGCACACGTCGCGATTAGCAAACATGTTTGATGATATGCTTCAGGAATTGCAGAAAAAGGATGTAAATGCCATGCTCCCACTTTTGCTGCTTCATCATCGCATCTTTAAAACACTTGGCTCAGAATATCAATAGTATCATTCAACTTGGTATCTCGTTCCAGAACTAGAACAAACTACTAACTGCCTTATCGAAAACTTGCGTTCGATCGAAAGTTCACTGGCGACGAAAGGCCCATCTTAGACAGCCAGCGCTTTCCATGCAAAATCACAAAGACAATCAAACAACCGAGACTCCTCTTCAACTACCAACAAGAAAGAAAGACGTTCATGTAATTATTGCAAAAAGATTGGGCACGTTATCGCAAACTGTCGAAAACGCATTGCTGCAGAGCAGAGAGCTGCAACAGCCAATGGAGTCAACAGTTATAATAGTAATAAGAATGTCGATTCTGGCTCGAAGAACAATAGCAAACCAGGTACATGCTTCGCTACTGGACTAGCAGTCAACGCAGATTTTGTGTCAGCTGATTCATGGATTTCAGACTCTGGTACCACACACCAAATGACTGCAAATAAACAACATTTTGCTACTTTTGAAACTTTTCCAATTCCTCAATGTATCGAAACTGCCGGTAAAAGTTGTGTTCTTGCATATGGATCAGGCAACGTCGATGTAGACGTGTGCATTGGGAACAAGTGGTCGCCTGCTCTTCTCGAAAACGTTTGGTATGTGCGAGACATCCATCACCTTTTCTCCATTCGTCAAGCTACTGAGCATGGATACAAGGTTATATTTGATTCTGACGGTCTGTCAATTAGAAGAGATCGTGAAATGTCGCGACTGGCAAATTGATAAATTCAGTATATGTTATGAACATGCGTGTGCGTGCTCCAAACGTGCAAGTAGAAGTTTATCTTGCTACGTCTGAAGATCAACCGCAGGGCTGGCATGAGCGACTTGGTCATCAGGACAAACGATATGTACGCGATATTCTATCCCGTCATGGAATCTCGGTCAGGTGCTCCGATACTGCATCATTTTGTGATCGCTGCGTTCTTGGCAAATCGCATCGCAAACCGTTCCATGCATGTCAAGATCGACCACAGAGTGTTGGTGAATTGATAAACTCTGATGTAAATGGCCCAATGTCCATAGATTCGGTCAACGGTTTCTGTTATTATGTAGTCTTCAAAGATGACTTTTCACGTTTCGTCCGTATATTTTTCATGAAAGAAAAATCAGAAGTGGCCACCCACTTAGAAACATTTTTGAATGAGTGTGAAACAACGGGACATAAGAATGAAAACTTTCCGTTCAGATGGAGGCGGTGAATTTGATTGTGCTGATGTTCGAAAATATTTACATAAACGTGGGATCGAGTTTCATATGACGTGTCCTTATACGCCTGAGCAAAATGGCGTCGCAGAGCAGTCAAACAGACACATTGTTGAACTAGCTCGTTCAATGCTTTCAGTCAGTAAACTGTCGAAATTGTTTTGGGATCATGCATGTGACACTGCTACGTTTTTGATCAATCGTACAGGTAAATCAAGTGTTCCAGGTAAAACACCCCTTGAATTATGGTCTGGTAAGACATTTGATAGTTTTGATTACCTATGTATTTTTGGCTCAGAGTGTTATGTCAACGTTCCAAAGAGCTTACGCTCTAAATTCAATGACAAAGCTGTATTTGGGTACTTAATTAGATATGTGAATGAAAAAAATGGTTAAAAGGTTTGGGTACCCTCGAAAAATCACATAATGAAGTCACATAATGTTGATTTCTGTCCTGAAAAATTATGTACCACAAACAATTCAATTAAACTTCAATTTCACTCATCAGAAGAAATCGGTCAAGACGAAGAGGATGACTGTAACACAAGGAACGAAGATCCTCCGGAAACTTGGGAGGCCAGGCCAGATAACACTCGAAAAAGTATTGACATCCCAGTTCGAAAATCAAGTCCTGTTCATAGGATTCGGCAGCCAGTAAAATTCGACGACTACGAAGTAGGGTATTGTCGTGTCGGCGATCAACATTCAATTGTTATCGCACACGATCCTCAAAATTGTAGTGGTGTTTGTTTCTATTATATTTGTTCCATTGTTATGGCCACCATTGTTGTTTTGTTTGGAGACGAACGTTCGTCAGCTATTCTCTCTTTGCATTCCCAGCCATAGTCGTTCTGATGACACGCTAGTCATCCGTCCCGTTTACAAGCAAAAATATTCGCCGGAGCCGGAGACATTACCACCAGGTAAACCCATAGTTCCATAAATATAGTTCGTCTCCTCTTCCACTCCATCGAACCCCATATAAACACAATAGGTATCAACCTCATAGATTACAAAATAGTCGAGCACACACTGCGTTAGCATGTTTGACTGAAGTTGTTCAACAGGACCTTGAGCCAACCAATTTTTGCGAAACCATGGAGAGTCGCGATTTTGACAAATGGTTGCAAGCTTTGGGAGAAGAAATGAAGGCTTTTGAAGAAAATGACACTTGGGATCTGGTACCATTGCCACCGGAAAAGCAAGTTATTGATAATCGTTGGGTGCTTCGTGTGAAATACAAACAAGATGGTTCGATTGACCGGTTCCGTGCTCGCCTAGTCGTCCGTGGAGTATTTCAACGTGCTGAGCTGGACTACGATGAAACCTTCAGTCCAGTGGCCCGTTACGATTCAATTCGTGCACTCATTGCAACTGCAGCTGATGAAAACTCGATCCTTGGTCAATTCGATGTGAGAACAGCGTTTCTCTACGGTGAAATTGACACTGAAATTTACATGACTCAACCACAGGGTTTTGATGATGGGTAAGGTCACGTGTGTCATCTAAAGAAATCGTTATACGAACTTAAACAATCTCCACGGTGCTGGAACAACAGGTTTCACTCATTCATGGAAAAGAATGGATTCACTCGCTCAACGGCAGATCCCTCTATTTACATTCGACAGAACAAATCCGAAAAACTGTTGATTGCAATCTACGTTGACGACGGTCTCATCGCTGGATTTACACAGCAAGTAGTTGATTCGTTGTTGGGATTGTTGGCTGCGGAGTTCAAAATCACAACAGGATCCCTTGATTCGTTTTTGGGGATAGAGATTCAGCAATGCGAGTTAGGATTTTTTTATCTCACAACGAACTTACACGAAGGTTTTGCAACATTTTAATATGGCTAATTGTAAATCGACAAAGACACCTACTGAGAGCCAGAGATCAGACAAAATAAATAATGGTCCTCTTGACAGTTCCATTCCGTATCGTTCAGCGGTCATATGTATTTGGCCTGCGCCACTCGCCCAGATATAGCGTACGCTGTATCGAAAGTTGCTAGAACGATGGCTGAGCCAACTATGCTCGACTGGATTCCGTTAAGCGTATTTTCAGATATCTTCGTGGCACCGCTGACTTTGGTTTATATTACACCTCAACTGATGTTACATCTGTGCCCTCAGAAGATCAGCTTGGTGACATGTTTACAAAACCTTTGAATTCTGTTAAATTTAAAGATATGTGCACTAAGATCGGACTCTGTAATCAATAATGTTTTTTTTATCATAGTTTAGTTTAAGGGGTAGTGTTAAAGTGCCTTCTTTAGTATATAAACTATCCTACTTAAAGATATCATTCAATGCTATGCTTAATGCTGCCATCTGGCGGTTTTTCTTTTACTCTGCTTAGTTGTTTGTTTTGCGTGAGCACTCTGTTTAATATACGAAATAGTTCTCTCTCTCTGTAAAATGCCGCAGTACACGATGTTCTTTGTTCTCAGTAAAATTATGTTTTCACATGTATTCCTCGTTGAGTCTTCTCTGCTAACTACAACTAACCATCACAGGTTATGGGTTATCCATCACAAGCTTCACCCCAGAAAACATGAAGCTAAACACTGTTAGTCATTGTACTGTTCAAAATTAATAAAATGATGAAATTTCTAATTATTCATACCCATTTGTTTGTTAAGAAGTACTTACATTTTAAGAGAATATTTATACATTTAAAGGAATATTTCAGTAATTTTAAGGGAATATGAACCTACATATTTTCCATGTTTTTAGAACCTAAGGTTCCTAACCCTAGTCATTAGCTATATTATCTTTGGTGATCTTAATGATCCCATTACACTCCCTCAAGGGATGGCGAGAAAGGAAGTCAGCAACAACATTCTTTGCTCTCCTAATGTGAGAGATCTGGATGTCGAACTCCTGGATTCCTAACGACCAACGGAATAAGTGTTGTTTCATAGCGCCAATATTATTAAGGAAGGAAAGAGGCTTATGGTCTGACAGTAGCTTGATAGGACATCCCAGAACCATGTGGCGAAATTGCCTGAGTGCGTACACCATAGCCAACAGTTCCTTTTCTATGACACTGTAATTAATTTGCATGCCCTTCAGCTTCATGCTAAAGAATGCGATCGGTTTAATACCTTGTTCAGTTTCCAGTTGAAGAACTGCCCCCCCCCCCCCCCAAAGCCTCTGCAGAAGCATCTGTACATAGCAGAAAAGGCTTGGTGTAGTCAAAGGGGGGTAACACTGGGGGGTTCATGATGGCAGACTTTAAAGAATCTAAGGCCGCCTTGCATTCATTTGTCCAGTGAAATTTCACGTTTTTCCTTGTTAAAATAGTCAAGGGATTAATGATTTTGGACGTGTTCTTGATGAATGGGCGGTAGAAGTTAACCGTCCCGATGGCTGTCACATTAGCTGGATCAGGAACCAAACCCTTATTCGATATGATGTGGCCTAGATATAGAACTTTGTCCATCATAATTTTGCACTTGGATGGTTTCATAACTGTACTGTTTTGTTTAAAAATCCTAAGAACCCACTCCAACATTTCCAAATGCTCCTCCTCAGTCTTTGTATATATCAGAATGTCTTCTTGAAAGACATGCAGGTTTTTATATAATCGCTTGTATATCAGCCATGAAAGATTGAAAGGTATGGGCTGAGTTTTTAGTGCCCTGGGACATCCGTGTAAGCTGGAATTTGCCCCATGGTGTTTGAAAAGCAAAATACATGTACTGGCGAAGGTGGGGCACAATGGGAAGCTGATAATAGCTAGACTTTAGGTCTAGTATGCTAAAGTACTTATATTCGTGTAATTCGTTAAGGATGTCATGGATCCTGGGCATTGGATAGTCCAATGCGGTGGTGACATCATTTAGTTTCCTAAGATTGAGGGTGATTCAAATATCTCTGTTGTCTTTCTTGACAACCATGAATGGGGGAGTTTCACCTTCATTTGCTTGGTTCAATTATGCCGGCTTTCATATAAGAATCAGTTTTTTCTTTGAGGGCATTAAGGTGGATTATAGGGATAGGATATTGTCTCACGAAAATGGGACGGGTTTTGTCTATCTCGAACTCGACCATTAAATTTTTTACTCTGGAAAGCATTTCGATTTCTTCGGCGAAATTACCTATATGCTCCCTTAGAAGGTTATCTAGCTTGGGCTTGAACACAGGACTGACATTCCCTCGCTCTATTCAGCCAATAATCATATTCTGCATGAAGATTATTTCTTTGCTCTGGGCATCTTTGAATTCGAACTTTGCGGCACATATAAAGTCATTTCCCAGAATACCTCTGTATTTCCTATCTTTGAAATCGTGAACCAGGAAGCACCGGTCTGTGAAGCAAGTGCTACCTATTAATATGTCAGTCACCAAAACCTGTCGGATAACATTATATTCTCCTTTTAGTGGGTGACCGTATTGTCCAGTTCGTGCACAATTTCATTGTGTACGAGTGATATTTCACTTCCTGTATCAATGATCATCGGGATACGCACACTCACGATATTAACGTTTAGATAAAAGAGGTCATTAGATGTTAGAGGTCATTAGGCATGCTCTCTGGGCCAATATCTCATTGGATAAATTTGTAATGGGCCAATCTGTGACTGGCTGACCAGCCCTGACTTGTTTAAAAGACAATCTTTTGATACATGATTAGGGCTGTCGCACTTCCAGCACATGCCAGGCGTAAGCTGCCTGCGTTTCTTTTGCTAGGTTTTCTACCCCCCCTCTAATCTAGCAATTTGAGCTTGTCTTGGGCCTCAATTAATTGTTTGTGCTCCAATAGTCGTTTATCGATAACGGAAATGATGTCCGCCAACAACTTATTTACCTCCTTTGTAATATTTTGGTTTAGTAATTCTACATTATTAGTGCTATTTTGTTTTTCAATGCCGATCTTTCAGCCTCATCCGCAATATCAACGGCTTCTTCAGTTTTCTCATTTTAATGTAAAATAAGAAAGAAACAAGTTTATACTCTCTCAGACTCTTTTGAATGGTCATACTCCTAGTTAATTTTCCTGATATTCTTCATTTATTAAAAAATGAAACTCTGATATTCTTGATTATTATTTTTTTTATTTTTTTTGTCTATCCAGCTATTCTCTATTCCACTCAGAAAATTTCTGAAAACCACTACTGTGAGTCTTCAAAAGGTATGTTCCCCCTTTTGAAAACTTCACAATTGTAAGCATCTACAGTTTTCTGGTTTTTCTTTTCTCTTAAAAACATTGCTGATAGAATAAATAAAATTATTTGGATAACGGAAGGATGATTTTTAAGTTATTATTAAGAAGAAATTTAAACATTTACTCACAAAGATGAAATAAACATAGCAGTTTCATACCTGGAAGCACTTTTGAACCAACTTTGGCCTGCAAACCCCGAGCACGGATTACTTCAACTTCTAAATTTCCCTTCCGATCACATAAACTCAGTTGAACATCACCCATGCTTGGAGATGCTAGAACTTGTCGCCCAACAAGTTGACCTGGACCTAAACCTTCAATGAAGTCTGAAAAGTAGCCGTCGGAGGATAACCGTAGAGATGGAAACCACCTAAAAAATGCAACAAGTGATATGGAAAAAAATTATATTTTTCACAAATAAAATAATGAAAATTTCCGTTTTCCATAAATTTTTTAGTTAAAAAAATAGTTTTATATACAGGGCGTTTTTGAATTGAGTACAGATTTTTTGGGAGATGATAGAAGAGGTCCTTAGAAGTATTTTTTGTCATATGAACATGGGGTCCCCGCAGCTCCGTTTACTTACAATACTGCATTGAACAATCAAATGACACAGGGACGCAATGTGCATTGGTAGGCCTAGATTATTTTATTTTTAACAATTAACACAAGCAATCTACTGTAATAACTTTTAAAGTAATTGTTTGCAAAGAAATTTCAAGGTGCACATGCTTGTTTGTTGAAAAGTCTTAGGACAAACTTCGTCAAGGAGATTCCATGGTATCCAACCCCTTTGTAAAATACGATTAGTCCATATGTAAATGAACTAATCGCATTCTGGGAAAGCAGTAGGTAAAGATTTGTTTTAAAAAGTTCACTTGATGTACTTTTTACATGTGTAAAGTTAAACAAACAGTATGAATCGTTTTACATGGAATGATTATGCAGACATGCATCTGTGTCTCGGTGCTGCTGGTACCATGGATGGTGCAAGGCGTTTGTATGCTGAACGTTATCCCAACAGAATTCTTCCCAATTCACGAACATTTGGTACAGACTTTCCTTCCATGGTTTTGTGGACAGATGAGGCAACGTTTATGCAAGAGGGAATGTTCAATAGCTACAATAGTCATCTGTGGTCTCATGTCAACCCATGTGCGACACATGTTAACAGTTTTCAGCATCGTTTTTCATTGAATATTTGGG
This sequence comes from Rhysida immarginata, assembly GCA_023313115.1. Classification (NCBI taxonomy): domain Eukaryota; kingdom Metazoa; phylum Arthropoda; class Chilopoda; order Scolopendromorpha; family Scolopendridae; genus Rhysida; species Rhysida immarginata. Next base: position 4,090,610 of record JAHWFO010036886.1, read on the forward strand.
CTGGCATGATTCACAATGTCCTGATTGGGCCATATCTCCTACCATGCCGTCTTAACGGGCAAACATACCTTGGTTTCCTGAAGGAGGAGCTCCCTGGTCTTCTTGAAGATGTTCCACTAATGACCAGACATTTGATGTGGTTTCAACAGGATGGCACACCTTCGCATTACACAAGAGCAGTTAGAGATTACCTAAATGAGACATATCCTGGTTGTTGGATTGGTCGTGGCGGACCAGTTGCTTGGCCACCGAGATCGCCAGATCTCACACCGATGGATTTTTTTTTATGGGGAAGCATAAAATCAATGGTGTACTCCGAACCCGTAGATACCGAAGGAGCCACCGTTGATTGGTGGCTCGTGCTGTCGCGGCACCAGGTGACATCAGCGACTGTGCTAATCAACTGTTTCCACGCGTACATCAGTCCATCATAAGGCGTTGCGAATTGTGCTATAAAGCAAATGGCGGTCATTTCAAACAATTACTGTAAAAGTCATACAATAGATTGCTTGTGTTAACTGTTGAAAATAAAATAATCTAGGCCTACCAACGCACACTGCGTCCCGGTGTCATTTGATTGTTCAATGCAGTATTGTAAGTAAACGGAGCTGCGGGGACCCCATGTTCATATGAGAAAAAATACTTCTAAGGACCTCTTCTATCATCTCCCAAAAAATCTGTACTCAATTCAAAAACACCCTGTTTAATGTAGTTTATAACAGAGTTCATATTAACAAGGAATATGTTAAACAGATAAACTGCATTAAAAGTACAATATTATACAGATAAAGACAAAGTCATCATTGCTATGGTAGATTTGTCCCCCTCCCCCCAGCATGCAATTTTTACATGTGTTTAAATTTGTAAGCATGCCCCCTGGTCCCTACACCATCCAACAAATTTAAAGCTTTACCAAATAAGAATGAGAGACACTAAATTGGCTATAAAAAATGAAGCAGTGGTTTAATGGCATAAATAATAAAAATAATTGAAGGGATATAATATAAAAGGACAAAAGTTAACATAATAGAAATGGATTAGTAATGAAGTTTAAGGTCTTTGAAGAAAACATGGCTGATCAAATTTCTGTTCATCATAAAATGGTTGCATAACAATGGTGGTGAACGAGTCACAAAAGTTCCAAGTTGTCCAATAATGTACTATAGGCCATGATCGCTTTGTTCTCTATTTAATTTGTCATTAATATTGCACACAAGTTCTTCATTACATTGCTAAGTCTCTGCTATGATCGCAATTATGTTAAAATCCACACACAGATTTCCACTAAGTGCCTGTGTACAAAGGAAGTGGGCCTTGTTCCTTCTTTTCTTTCAATAAATGTCACAAAGAACTTACACATACAGCCTTATGGTTCTCTGCTAAAAGGTATTTTATTACTGAGGAAAGCACTTGTTTTACAAACATGAATATATGCAAGTAGATACGAATCATGTGGTTGTTCTTGCCAATCTCCATTATCCCGTTCTCCAAACTTTTCTCAATCGCTGATCCAGCATCACCTCTTTTGCAGCTTTCATTTTGTCCTTTGAATGTCTCAGCTGCCCCCCTTTTCCTTTAACAATTGCCTCCAATCTATTTACTTTCCTCAGAGCTGCCCATAGAGACTTTCCTTCAGGCTTTCCTCCCAAGTTCTCTCTCTAAGGTGGTTCATCTCTCTCATGGGCACTAGGGCTGGCTATATCAGCATGCCTCTTCACAACTGACATTCCTATGTCACAACTAAATCAGAAATTTCCACATGTTCATTTAGCCAAGCTTAATAATCTGGTCTCATTATCATCATGAAACATTTTCCTCAAAATATGTTTCTTCAACTTTCCAAAAAAGTGTAAAAATTAGTGTTCTGAGAAGGATGGTAGTCACACATGCTTCAACTTCTCGCATTACAAAGGAGTTGCTGCAAACAACTCTTAAGTGGTTTATACTCTGGACCTGTCCCTGCTCATGTGTAGTTATTTGGCCATCGAGTTTACTTTTCCTTCTATATAATTGCTAAATAAAATTTTATAAATTAAAGCCTGTTCTATCTGTCTGTTATTTTCATTAATTGCCCTGTTAAGTTTTTGGTGTCTTAATTTCTAGGTCACACGTGCATCCTTTCATATGATTAATATAAAGTATAGATGAGGAGGGAATATGACCCTTCAGCTTAAAACTGGGACTGATTTTTTGATAAAGGCAAACTCTTGCAGCATTTTTTTTGAAGAAGGTGCACTCCTAGCACAGAACTTCAGAATCTATCCAGCTGAGGAAAATTTTTTAAATTTTCCGTACTGCTATTAATCATACACTGCTGTTAATTGAAATGAATTTTTAATTAAAACCAATGGAAAATTACCTCTAATGGAAATGAATTTTTAAAGAATTTGCCTTTTTCAAAAAAACCTGTCCATGAGAATGACTCTTATTTTAAGCTGAAGAGTCATTTACCCCTGCTAATATTCTATCCAAACAAACACAAATACCCATGACATGCAACTCAACAGACCAGGGCCATATCCAGAATTTTTTTCAAGGATGGCTGAGGGGGGGCTGGCCCAATCTGCTTGTGGGGAGGGGGGGCATGTAACAGATTTAGTTGACATGGTGGCCAATTTGGGGGGGGGGGGGGGTGCAGCAGGGAAAAAAAAGCGGATGATAATTTTTTGTCCACGCATTTTCATCCGCTAGAGTTAGCAAAAACTCTAACTTAGAGAATGATATTAATTATCTGCAGTTGTGGTATGCTAACGAAGGATTGTCCCTGAACAAGGACAAAACTTATCTTTGTGGCCTCTAAGGCAATCAAACTGGAAATACAATTAAAATCCTTGGCATTACCTTTGATGCCAAATTACAATTTCATGTATATGTTGATCGAATAGTCACCAGCCTTCATCGCAAACTTTATTTAATCAAGAGGATACGTCAGTTTCTAACATGTAAGGATATGTCAAATTATGTCCAAAAACATCGAGTGAAACCATTGTATAACAAAATCCGGCAAATTAATATAACGCAGCTTAGTAAGTAGAAGATCAAGATTGACATTGTCAAATGCTTTAGTATAGTCACTGTGATTTGTCCATTGTTGGAGTACGGGGTTGTTTTCTGGGGCGGCGTTAAAAAACGTCAATTGCATCGAATCACCGTTGCTTACAATGATGTCATACGCAGGCCTTTTAATCTCACGAAGTATCAAGCTATAAGTCCAATTTGCTTACAATATGGACTACCTACGCTTGAAATTATCAGAAAAGCTGGATTATTGGCCGAACTGTCTTCTGCGCTTCGCTGTATGGATCATCCGATAGCATTTGTCCGGCAATGGTTGAATGAAGCAACTGGCTTTCGCACAACCAGATATGCTAAATTCCAAATACCCCAGTTAACTTACAAAATACCGTGATAGACATTTCCCCTTCAACACAATACTACTCTGGAATGAACTTCCTTTGGAGATTAGACGCCTTTCGCTCGAATGTACAGCACAAGTTTGTAGGTTGTCATGTCAGCATTTTAAAAGTCAATTGTATATTCATTTTATTGACAACGTTGTTTAGACTACATTTGTCTTTAGTGGTTTATTTCTTTTTACTTACCCTTTTCGGGTGCTATTCAATAAATAAGAAATAAATATATTTTTGTAATCGATATATAGTATTTTTTCCATAGCTCTAAACCCCAAAAAAACAAAAACTTCAGAAGTAAGGACAAAAATGAGTGTGACCTAAGAAAAAAAAAATTCTTTTGAATTAATGAATCAAAGTCATACCATGGTGATAGTTTTACCATGGTGGTATAACCACTGATTAGAACCTCCACTAACGCTGCACAATATTTTGCATTAATTCTTTCTGTATGTGTGTGTGTTGACAACATCATTTTTTTTATTTACCCACATTAGTTATGCTATCGTTGCAATGTCTTGTGTGCCAGTTAAATATAACTAGTTTTATTTTCACCAGGCGATGTTAAAACAATAGTGATTTTTTTTACCCAATCTACATTTCCTGTCAATTAGAGCATTATCCGAGGAATCATAATCTTATTTCCTAACCCAAATGTCAATTTTGGCTATGACCAGATTACCCAAGTAACTCTTCTACAGTCATTCTTTTACCATTACGTAGCGTTTGATGTAGAGTTTGGATCCTCTACTTAAATAGTCATTAAAATGATTGAAGACGTTTTTCATTTCCAGTTTATGTGGAGATACATGTAATTATCGATCTGAAACGAATCTCCAGCCAACTCCTTATGTTGGAAGGAGAAAATGGAGCAGCCCATTAACCTAATTAAACTAAGAAAATCCAATAAGTTTGTTGAATTGGAAAAAAAATTTGACTCTTCATCCTTCATCAGAACATTCTCCCCTCCAGTTAACGAAAGAGAAATTTTTAACTTCAATTTTGTATAAAAGTTCACTGAGAAACCAGAAGTTGCAGCACACATGATCCGATTTTGAACTAAACCTGCATATTTTTTCCACGAGCAATTCAAAAATAACAAAAAAAGGAACACAGTGGCTATCTGTTGTCGGTCACAACACCTAGTCAATATTGCGCTGAGAGACTGGTGTGCTCGTTTCCCTGAAGACCTGTCAATATACTGTCACTTTGTGAATTATCTCCCTGTTAAATAAACCACTTCAGGAGGGTCTTATCACAAAACCTTTTCCACTATTTTGGCTACATTTCAGTAACTACAGAAATATTTAGAAAATTTCTTCAAGATTTCTTATATACCATATTTATTCTACTATAATGTAAAAAATTTCAGCCTAAAAAAAAGCACCTAAATTTGTGGGACCATATTATACAAGAGGAAAATATTAGCGTTGCAACAACTGGCTGGGGGGAGGGGGTCAAACTAAATTAGCATATAATATACATCACAGTACATTAATTATATAGTATATACAATGTACAGTTCATTATTCAGTATATTAATTCACTTTTTATTTGAATTTCCCATACTAATACAAAAATAACTTCTCAAAAAGAGGGCAACTTCAAAACTGCTTCAGTCTGACAAAGTTACATAATGCATTTTGTCCAATCATGTTTCATTTACTAATTTAACATATGAATATTTAAAAGGCCCCAAAAATAAATTGATTATTTAAAATTAAATACTGTACAACATAAATCAGCAGACAGAACACTCATTTCTTCTGGTTTTTCTGTATGTTCTTGCATTTTTTACGAATCAAATATGGCAGTCACATTATACAAGGGCAAACAATTTTTACTGGTTTTTGGGTTCTGTATAAAATAAGGTATAAAGACCCGATGATCGTTTCGATTTTTCATCATTTTTGAGGGTCAGATTGTGACAGTCATCACTTTTGTAACAATTTTATGTATTTCGTCACTAAAGGGTTACCGTAATCCTCCCTTCAAAAGGATTACACGAAGCTTGCATGTTCAGGTCGAGGAATAGGCCTGTGTGTAAAATGAAATGTAAAAACACGTCAAAGGGCCTGGGTCCTGAGGAAAGGGGGTCAGAAGAACAATCTAGGACACAGATATTTGGGTCCATTTAGAATGAAGAAGATTATTTCTGAGGGAAATTATAAGGTTGATATCGTGTCGGCAATCAACAAGCCGATTGGTGTTGCACACGACGATCATAATTGTTTGTGACGTTCCATTAAGTGTTGTCATTGTTCCCATTGTTGTCGCTCCCTTGCGATGATCATAAAAGATGACTGTTCATCCATTCCTTGCTTCTGATGGATGCTGATTTATCATCCCTCTGATTTTCCACACACAAACTCGAATGGGAGCCACACCTAGCACAGTTCCAAGCCAGCGTGATTCCACAGGTAACCACCGTAGTCAATAAGTAAGAATACGATCGCTCCTCCCCTCTTATCCGCCCATACATACCATTATCTGGTGTCAGAAGTGGGGCCTGTGAAAAAAAAGAACGCCAACATCAATCACAGATTCCAGACGGATCCCAGGAGAAAAAATAAAAAGCCAATAACCAAAGATAAGAGACTATACTTACCTGAACAAGATGACAAAAACCCGATATGGCCGTTCCGCTGGAACTCGTGCAGGAATTATCCAAAATGATTGCCACTTCTCTACATGTACCCACCAATCTCTCCTGTTTACGATGCCGCCATACCAAATGGATGAAGAGACATCCATCGGCGAGTACTTTAAATGTTTTGAGTGGGCCCTGCAGCTGTCCAACATCCCAGAAAAAAAGTACGCCACGTACGCTCGAGTCCATATGGGGACAGAGTTAAATGGAGTCTTGAAAATTCTCGCAAGTCCCAGGGAACCTGAAACCATCCCGTACAGCGAGTTGAAATCCATCTTGACTAGCCGTTTCGACAGACCCAAAAATAAATATGTCGAGAGCGTGAAGTTCCGTGCTGTCGTCCAGAACCCGGATGAATTTGTAGCGTAATACGCGCTTTGTCTGCGGAAGAGCGCTGCCTATTGTCAGTAGGGAGCCTTTCTGGATAGAATGCTTATAGAGCAATTCCTTCACAGCCTGCGATCACCTGAAACGAAGAATGAAATTATAGCAAAACAGCCAGACCAATTTGATAAGGCTTACGAAATCGCACAAAGTCTTGAAGCCACATGGGACATCGCAAAAGCAGTAAACGTCCCAGTAAACAAAGAGACAAACAAACTAGGCTACGAGACCCCACCCATTAAGACAACACATCAGGGAAGAACTCAACAGAAAAAGCCTACACCACTATGTGATACCAGGAGCAACGAGCATCCCAGGTCAACCACCAATTGCAGCTCATCCATCGGGAATAAGTCGGTGCTCAAGAAACCATGTGGAAGGTGTGGCGGTCAGCATTGGGCCAACACACATGCCATTTTAAAACTGCCACCTGCTATTCCTGTCAAATGACTGGACATATCACCAAATCGTGTCAGTCAAAAACAAAGAATGCGCATCGCTCCCCATCCAACAAAGTGCCAATTGATCGGGTCCAGACATTGAATAAGTTACATGGGGAATCAGATCAAAAAGCTACACAGCCGAACATGATTGACATCCAAATCAATGGGAGGACGCTCCAGATGGAAGTAGACATGGGAGCACCATGTGGCATAATTGGAGTCACCCGACATAGGAAAATTAAGCGCCACATCCATCTGCAGAAGGCCTACGCCAGTTTAAAATTTACACAGGGCATTAGGTTCGCTGCCTGGGGAAGACTCGAGTCCAAGTTACCATAGGGGACACCAGCCAGCGAATGGACCTCTATATGGTTGAGGGCAACTCCACTGGACTCATGGGATGCGACTGGATCGCAAGATTCGTAAACGAAATCAAGTTCGACCAACTATTTGCACCCATACAAGCCATCCAAGAGACGAAAGGCCAAAAATTGCTCACCGATGAGCAGCAATCTCAATTAGATGGATTAATCTTGTAATACGCCCATTTATTCCAAACCATTGCGGGCAAACTAAAAGGCCCCCAGAAAAAGTCCATCTGGTTCCAGGTGCAACCCGTCTTCGCCAAAGCTACAGACATGCTGCTTGTGTTGCAGGAAGAATACGCAAAAGCCATTGACGAAAAGATAGATTACTCTGAATGGGCATTGCCGACCCATGTGGTGGTAAAATAGAATGTAGCTCTGTATATCACGGGCAACTACAAGCCAACAGTCAATAAACAGATGATTATCGATGAACATCCGATCCCCAAAATAGAAGACATTTTCAATAAAATGAGAGGAGCTGCTTAGTTTGCCCACCTCTACATCACTGATGCATATACCCACCTGACAATCGATGAAAAATTCTGGGAAATTCTAACGCTGAATACACCAACGCATGGACTGGTCAGACCAACCAGAGCCGTCTATGGTGCAGCCAACATTCCAGTATTATGGCAACATCGGATGGAAGAATTTTTTCGCAACACTCAAATGTGATCAACTTCTTCGCCAATATAATTGTGTTCGCCCCGACCTTTGATGGGCTCATTAGATCTTTGTGCCAAACCTTTCATCGATTAGAAACGTATGGATTCCACCTAAACAGGAAAAAATGTATATTCGCCACCACTACACTAACCTATTTAGGATACATTATCAACAAGGACGGTCTCCACAAATCGAATGAACACATCGCAGCCATACAAAAGGCCCCAAAACCGGCAACGTACGAGGAACTGGAATTATTCCTAGGAAAGGCGACGTATTACAACGTGTTCATCCCAAACCTATCCCATAGAGCAAAACCTTTGTGTGAGATGCTGGCCCAAGACAAATTTAAGTGGACAAAAGAAGCACAAAATGCATATGAGGAAGTCCACCCTCATATCTCCACAAGTCCTCATACAATACGACCCCTCTCTACCACTAATTCTCGCCACAGGCGCCAGCAGCTATGGATTGGGAGCTGTGTTGAGTCACCGCCTGCCCAATGGTCTAGAGAGACCAATAGCATACGCCAGCAGGACCCTCTCAGAAACAGAGCTCAAGTACCCACAAATAGACAAAGAAGCCCTAGCCATCGTATGGGCCATTAAAAAATTCTTTAATTATCTGCACGCCCTAAAATTTGAGTTGGTTACAGACCACAAGCCATTGACTCAAATTTTTCACCCCCATAAGTCACTCCCTACCCTCTGCATTAGCCTCATGGCCAATTATGCAGAGTACCTCACGAACTTCAATTACTCCATCATTAACAAGCCAACAAAAGAGCACAGCAACGCGGACTATTGTTCGAAGGTGACCTCAATCAACAGGATAGAAGAGGAAGAGGAAGATGGCTTTGAACTATTTACCATTCATCAAATGAATCAGCTGCCCATTAGACCGGACGAGATCGCGAAAGCGACCAGGAACAATCCGAGATTGGGCCGGATCGGCCAAGAGCTTGGACAGGGCCGCGACCAAGCCCGCTCCGGTTTCAAATCGCCAGAAGACAAATACACCACGAGCGCTGGTTGCCTGATGTATGAGCATTGAGTAGTGATACCACCAACACTACGGCAACCAGTCCTAGATGACCTCTACACTGGCCATCTAGGAATGGTTCAAGATGAATGGCCTAGCCCTTTCGTTTGTGTACTGGCCCGGCATAGACGCCGACATCGAGCACACAGCGAAATCGTGTGTCGACTGTGCAATGTTCTCCGATGCGCCACCTCAATCCCGTGTCCATCATTGGGAGTACCCCAAAGGCTCTTGGGAGAGAATTCATCTGGACTACGCCGGACCAGTAGTGGGCAAGATGCTATTCATAATTGTGGACACATATAGCAAATGGGTGGAGGTAAAAGCGACCACGTCAACAACTGCAATAGCCACCATTGGTATTCTTGATGAACTGTTTGCCAGATATGGGATACCAATCACGGTAGTCTCTGATAATGGTCCCCAGTTCATCGCCGATGGATTCATATCATTTCTTAGAGAGCAAGCGGTTAAATTCCACAAATGTACAGCACCCTACCACCCTTCCACGAATGGACAAGCAGAATGCTATGTTCAAACCATTAAGAACACTCTGAAAACCATGGGAACCACCACAACTAATTTACATCGCAATTTAAACTTATCTTTGGAACGATACCAAAGAGTGCCACATGCCGCAACGGAGGAGTCTCCTGCCAAATGCTTCCTAGGATGGAAACTGTATACGCGCCTGGATATGCTGTGTCTGCAAGATGTCAGCCAGCGGGTGCAAGAGAAGCAGCAAGCTTCATTTATGCCCAAATTTAGATCTCTGCGGGAAAGTCAAGCAGAAGAGATGGTTACCAGGTGTTGTTAACCGTCGCCTAGGAAGTGGTGGTTGAAGACAAGTGTTCGAAACGACACATTGACCAGCTCAAGCCACGTGACAAAGCAGAGAAACGTCGAACAACTCGTCGGGTGCGTTTTAGTAAGAGCTCTCCCCAAGCAGCGACTCACTCACCTGTTGAGAAATCCCCAGTTGCAGTTGATGAAGGACTTTTAACGACGTCGCCAACTTCAAGCCAAGCAGAGGACGTTCCTCCTCCATAACAGGAAGCCTCCGACGGCCCAACTGGACCCAACCAGCCAGAATGCCGGAAGTGGCAACCCACCAGCTCTCCCATCCAATGGCGCTGCTCGCCGTCAAGGTCGGCCGAGGGGGGACCCAGTTGCCCTCCAACACTTGGGCCGCAATCGCCAACCGCCCCAGCAGTATTCCCCCTAGCTTAGTGTGATGGGAGGAAATGTCGTGTCAGCAATCAACAAGCCGATTGTTGTTGCACATGATCGTAATTTTGTGACGTTCCGTTATGTGTTGTCATTGTTCCCATTGTTGTTGTTCCCTTGCAATGATCGTAAAAGATGACTGTTCATCCATTCCTTGCTTCTGATGGATGCTGATTTATCATCCCTCTGATTTTCCACACACGAATTTGAATGGGAGCCACACTTCACGCAGTTCCAAGCCATGTTGATTCCACAGGTAACCACCATAGTTAATAAGTAAGAATACGATCGCTCCTCCCCTCTTATCCGCCCATACATAACAGTTGAAGGTATAAGAGAAAGGGACTGGTAAATAGTGCACGTTGATCGCCTGAAATCATGCTTCAGAACCAAGACGAGCAGAAATGAACAAGCTGCAAGACGGTCCCAGATGCGAACAGACAGCCCGGAAGAATCAGATCTGGAAGAGGTCAATGGCTGCGAGGAGGAAGAGCTCAGATAAATGGTTAGAGGGAGGTAACAGGTTCAGGCCAGAGCACTGCCTGACCACAACCTTCCTAAAGAGCCCCAACCAATACCACCCCTGGAGAATCCATTAGAGCTTAACAAAATATTTTCTGTATTGGCAACCAGTATTTTCTGTGAAGGCAAAGGAGGTGAACAACTGCACAAGGAAGGCCATCCCTGAAGACCCTCTTTGATGAGGATATAGTGTGACAGTCGTTACTTTTGAACAATTTTATGTATTTCATCATTAAAGGGTTACCGTAATCCTCCCTTCAAAAGGATTATACGACACTTGCGTATCCAGGTCGAGGACTAGGCCTGTATGAAAAAATTAAAAAGCAGAAAAAAGTTCAACAAAAACGCAGAGTCGACAATCCAGTGAACATATTCGCCAGGAATGTGCGTGCACGGACAAAAGCTCCGATGGAAATATCCTGAAGTAAAACACGGACAGATACCCCAGCAAGAGTGATGGTACAATGACAAAGGTCCCAGTGGAAATTCATTAGAGATGTATAGGAAGAAGAGACAGCTATTAGTTCCTGTTTAGCCCTAAATGGAAAGATACTTGATACTTACCTGCTGAGTTTATAATTGACTGAGCAGCTCCTCTATCTATATATTTTGTACTTCCTTTCAGGGCCGTACACAAAATTTTTTCCGGGGGGGGGGAGTCCCTCATGTAACAGATTTAGTTGACACAGTGGCCAATTTCGGGGGGAGCTTCCCCGGTACGGCCCTGCTTCCTTTTTTTTTATAGTTTTATTTATCTTTGTATTTTGATTGTAATGTTAACTTACCCTTTTTGCCTTGGATATCCTGGAGTATCCCGTGCCTTTGTGTGTAATTCATTGGTGGCCACTAGGTGGCGATCCCAGCATTTTGTGTGGGTTTAGCTTGGGATATAAAAAGACCCCCTGAATCAGCTGGAGGTCATTCAAAGCTGAGCTCTCATCCAGAACAAGTCGACCGGAGGATTCCAAGGAAGTTAAGGTAGTAAGGCTTATTTTTTTTGTACTTTTACTTATGGTAGCTTTCTTAGACCCTCTCGCACTTGTAATTTGTACTGAGTTATGAATTAGCTTCTTCAAATGTTATTCCATGGGACAGGCCAGCCGCCAGAAATGTTTGGGCCCCTGACAACTGGGTACGTGCGGGCCCTTCTGGACTCTGCCTCGTGCCTGATGCCTTTTCCCAAGCGTAGCTGACGAGGCCCCCCTTCCGTTGGGGCCCCGGACTAGAGTCCCGTTTGTCCCCCCCTGGCGGCGGCCCTGCATGGGAAGAGTAATACAGGGTGTGTAAGGTATTTGAGGGCACACCATTTGACTACTGTTGCACTAAAGTAAACTGTATGTCCTTTCTGTTTCCGGAAAGCAAAATGGCGGACCATCAAGTAACACAAATCATGAAGAGACATGCAGTAATCGTGGCAATAAAGGCTGAGCACAGCGATTCAGAGATATCACGATTTCTAAAGGTCGCAAGATCATTCGTCCACAAAGTGTGGAAGGAGTTGAAGACCGAAGATGGCAATGTTGCACCAGTAGCAAAGCGTAAAAAGCATGCCTCACGCTCTGACATCATCAGAACACCGGAATTTATTCAGCAAGTGTAGCAGGCCATCGATGACAATCCCAGAACATCCATGAGGTCACTTGCCAAAGATCTCTATGTGTCGGAAGGAACAATCAGAAATGTTGCCCATGAAAACATCAGATATCACTTTTATGTCAGACAAAACACGGGAAAACCGCCTACTCAGATCGAAAAGGCTCTTAAACAAGCTGAAAAATCCGCGTGAAGCTGATTTGCTGTGGATTTTCTCCGATGAAAAATACTTTTCCTCCTAACTCTCCTGACCTGAATCCGTTGGACTACTACGCATGGAGCATTATGGAGAGAGAGAGGTCAATGAACACCCCTATAACACCAAAGATGAATTGAAAGCTGCCATTGTTCAAGTAATGACCAATATGAACCATGACCATTTGATTCACGCATGTCGACGGGTTCGATCTCGCATTGAAGCAGTTATAGAAGCTGAAAGCAGATTCATTGAATAGCCACATAACAAGAAGGTTTCATGTGTATGCTCATGATATGTTTCGATAATAAAATTATTATCTCGACTTATATCTCTGTTTTCTTTCTTGACGTGAATCTGTCCTCGAATACCTTATGCACCCTGTATAATGATCATTGTTAGCAAATCTATGTTAAAGATGGCTGTAACCTTATATTGATTTTATGCCTTATCATTAAATTGTAATTATTCTCATCTACTCTGATCAGTTTGGTTCATTTTCCAAATATATCGCAACACATACCATTACAAAATGATGTTTAAAATTTTTCAGAAATGTTTGCTATATTCAATAATAATAAGTTTTTGATTGTAAATCTATTATAGAAGCTATAGATATTATTGGGAAATTCATTTTAAGATCTCTTTAATGGACCTGAAGTGTATTAGTAAGACTGCTTCCCAAGGTGGCGGTTTGGTTTGGTTTATTAGAAATTTTGGCGTCGACTACTAAGGTCATTTTGCACCTTTAACACAAGTTACATCTATACGCAGCCCGGGAAAAACACAAACATCCATGCCCACGGTAGGATTCGAACCCACGACCAGGCGGACTCAAGAACTAGAAAGCCTGCGCCCTAGCCCTCTCAGTCACCCGGCCTGCCCAAGATGGCGGTCCTTCCAGTTCGCAGATAAACTGCGCTTCAAACTTTAATTTAATTCCACTGTTGCCAGCTTATATCCCATCCCTCTACTCCTTCTTTAATACTTCCAAACTCAAACCTTGTCGGGAGTGAACTTTTTTCTGCTTTATCAGTTTTGTGAATTAAGTAAAAGAGAAAGCTAAATATCTCTCCTTCGCAATTGAATGGCCCTAAGCCTTTCTTTTGGAAACCGTGATGGGGGACCTCCCCTCCCCCATCTTATGTGCGAACGACGTTCTTCTTCCGTTGGGAGGGTGGAAATGGAAACAGACCTTGACGTTGACAGCTGGAAGAGCATTTTCCCCCCTCCTCCCTCTGGAAAGAAACGCCAAAATGAGCTGGGAAGCACCTCGGATCTGAATGTATCTTTACTAGAAGACCTTGCCACGGGCTTGCATCCCAAGATCGGGAAGAAGAAGAAAAATACAATAAGAAAAGGTAAGACTGAGGAGAAGAAATTAAAACAGCGCAAACCATAATTGTGTAGGTCAACTGACCCCAGACTCAGTCCACAGTGTCAATCTTAATCCCACTATCACCAAGGTGACTACACCAGCTCCCAAAGACGAAATCAACCCCTGGGTCTGTCCATGAGCAATTAAATTCTGCGGCCCGGCCATGGCTGTTAATCACAGTATTCCAGATGACAGAAAGGCCTGAGGCAAAAGAAGCCTCAGGCTCACCAAACTCCCATGCACTAGTCATGGATCAAAATACCTGTATCTCTCCAGGCCTTCTCCGCTCCATGATGACGTCTCTCATCGGAAAGTTCCCTAATGTTACCAAACGGAACTCAGGAAAATTTCTAGTAAAATTTCACAATAAACTACACACGATGATGTGCACCAAGTTCACAGACATAGGGGTATATTCTTTGGCCTACGAAGTCCTTACCTCGTCGGTTGGTTTCATATTTGGCATCATACAATCGGTCTTGCTTGAAGAGTTACAAGAAAACTCCGACCAGGGCCTGATCATTATGGATATCAAGAAGTTCGCCACGCCCTATACCAGTGCCCAATTTGGGAAACTATTATCGTTTTTCAATGCCCCCACCCCACCTACAGAGGTAAAATTTGAGCACAAAATATTTGCTGTTACCCGTCCTACGCTTAGGTCTATGCAATGTGCCAAATGCCACAACCTTGGCCACACCAAAGACAGATGTAACAGAGATCCTACTTGCTCAAAGTACTTAGCTCCTAACCACATTCGTGACAATTGCTCTTCTGACTCTTTCTTATATGCGAACTGTGCCGGTAACTACTCCTCGTATTATAAAGGATGTGAAATCTATATGTATGAATCTATGATTACAGCTAAGATGGTCTCTCAATACTTTTATTACTATCAGGCTAAGAAGCTCACAGATATGGACCTAGGCGACCTGGTCCCAAGCCACAGATTGTAAGCAGCCATTGTAGCACCTGTGCCCTTGGCTATAACTGTGACACCTAAAAGGCCAGCTCCCCAATGCCTCGTTGACAACTTCCGTTTCCTCTCTGGCTGAAAGCATCATTAGAAACAACATACCTAACATTACCTGTTCTACCTGTGGTAGGGATGAACTCTCCCTATCTTTTTGCATTATTCCCCGATTTGTTTCTTCTCAAAAATAGAGACGGTGTCATGCTTGACCCCGAACGGTCAGCCAAAGACATACTGCTACAGACAGTCAGGTCCCCGGTCACATCACCAGATTGGCCAAAGCATGTTTCGGCTACTTTCTGCCCACTTACCCATATTTCACCGTGGGAACAACCTTTCTCCGAGCTGGCACTGCTGTCTGTTCTCAAATCCCGCTACTCTGCCCCAGACCCAGACAATCTATTTGACCTCACCTTTAAGACATTAAGTGAAAGCCAAAAACTGGAAGGTATCAATAATTCTTGGCAAATAGGTATCATCCCAACCAAATGGAAGGACTCAATCATCTTCCCCATCTTAAAACCAGGCAAACGATCCAATGACCCAGGCAGCTATAGGCCCACAACTCTTACCTCGTGTTTCACTAAAATCATCGAAAGACTCATCAATGATAGGCTGCAACACTTCCTCGAGTCCAGCAATCTATTACCGGCGTACTGCTTTGGCTTCAGGAAGGACCGTAACCACATATTCCAGGTCATCAATCATGTCGACGATATCTTATCAGATAAATGATATTAGGAAAAATTCTGCGACCTGGATTCGAACCAAGAACCTCAACTGTCATGGTAGACGCCTCTACCAATTGGGCTAATGCAAACACTTGTACACCCATGCTGTCACTAAGCGTCTTAAAGACAACCAAGTTGTCAAGATGGAAAGCCCAATGGGAGGCAGGCACCTGGTTCACAGAGCGTCAATTTCTCCTATGGGCTTGTTCATGTATTACTCATCAAATTTCAGCATTTTTACTCCCCCCCCCCCACGTCATCAATTATAATCATTTCACCCCCCCCCCTACTGATGATGACATCATCATCTGTAAGCTAACCCCCCTCCCACTTAAAAAAGAAAAGAATGAAATAAACGTGTATTCAAAAATTTTTTATTAAAAAAACTGAAAACAGTTAAATTTCATTCCATTCTTGTTCAATCCTATTGCTGTCATTACTCATTATATCGACTGGTTCTATCCAGTTGGTTGTCACGCTGTACTTGTCCGTTTGCTATTGGCCACTATACAGAGTGTTTCAAAATTATGTACAATAAATTTAGTGACATATTCTTCAGGTCAAAAGAAGACGAAAATGTTCTATAGCACTTTGTCTGGAAA
>JAHWFO010036886.1:4111793-4125394 GCA_023313115.1 Rhysida immarginata
GATAAGGTTGTATTTTTCTTTTTTAAAAGTTGTTGTGGTTAAAGAGTCTTTTATTTCTTTTATTGTATTGAACATATCCACATCTCTTCTCCCCTTTTATATTTTTTCTGGTTTTCTGCAACTGTTGTTTGTTTTACTGGAATTAATAATCTTTTCATTGTAATTAATTCTCACAAATTGCAACTTCCTCACTGATTGTTGTAATGCTGTGGAGTTTGTAACAATGACAGTGCGTGATCAATTGCACAAGACAATTCTTTGTTATATAGGAATAATCCGTAAATAATTAAAATTTTTATTAAGTTTCCATTTACAAAGGCTGCATTATATTTCTCTCTGTCTCCTTGATAATCTAAAATTTACAACAGGTTATGGGCCCAGGCCACAAAGTTAAATGAAATATGCCAATCCATCCATGATGAATCTCGGAGACGTCCACATTGAGCTGTTGTCTGGTGCGGGCAATTGAAAGCGATGGAAATCAACCATGCAAGACTACCTCGATACCAGGATGAATGGGAGGCTGTGCTTGGGACCATTGTAGCACCAACGGAACCAAAAGAGGATGGTTCAGATGCAGTATTAGACAAGTTTAAAAAGGACTTGGCAAAGGGGACAAGTGTGGCAAATAATTTCATGGAACATTGCAGGTATAACAAATAAGGATAAAGAATGGTGGAAATATATATATATATAGTTTTGAAGTGATAATTTTACAGGAAACTTGGATGACTGAAAAAATGTGGGAAGTAATGAAGGATAAGCTAAGTGGTGATTTTGAATGGTACACTGGTGGCCAAAAGTTTGGACCAACCAGCAAATCAATAAAAAATGAATTTATACTAAAAATATTTTACACCTACAACTCTAAGTAAATATGAAACAATATTCAGAGAAGAAACAAATTTATTTCTGCATCCTTGCTTTTTTATTACCTTAAATCAAAATAAGACTGGCCAAAAGTTTGGACCAACATCACAAACATGCAAATAATTTGCATATTACAAGTCATCGTGCTGCGTGGTGAGCACTAAAACCATATTATGTATTATATAATGTTAACTGAAGGCCAACGAGAGTGAATTAGAAATTTTAACTAGCAATTTACAAACTTCAAAAAAGTTGCTGAAATCTCCCATGTGAGCTACAATTGTTAAAAATGTTAATTGGAAATAGGACGGAAATAGGATGACCTTGTGCACTGACGCGAAGAGACAAATCAAGAATTAAGAGACATGTTAGACATGATATTACATCTGGGCATGTAGTCAACACCACACAAATCAAACTTAATCTGCAATTTGCTGCCTCAAGAAGAACATTTTGCAGCGAACTACATGCTCAGAACTTTGCCTATGAAATTATACCCAAAAAGTTGCCACTGACACAGAAACAAACGCAGTATAGACTGGAGTTTGCTAAGATACATCTGCGTGAAAACACAGACTTCCAATTGGTTGTTTTTTCTGATGAAAAACGAGTCAGTTTGGATGGTCCTGATAATATAGCTTCTTATGAAGAGCATCGTGATAAAGAAACACTTGTTCCACTGCGAATTAAGCGCCAAAAGTGATGATTCTGGGTGCCATTGGAAGCAACGGAAAGTTGAAGATTCACATTATAGATGGACATTGCACAACAGCTCAATATAAAGATGATCTTCACAATGTGTTCATCCCTTTGTGCAAAGTCTAGTTTAAGCAAAAACCATGGATTTAGCAGCAGGACAGTCCTGCAATCTTTACTGCATGAGCTGTGAAAGCCTATTTTGAGAGCAACAACATTTCCACTTTTGCTTGGACTGCTCGAAATCGAGATCTCAATATTTTTGAGAATGTGTGGCATCTCACGGAACAAAAAATTTACCAAAACACAGTAGAAATCTCGAGAACAACTAATAGCAGCCATTCAGAAAGCTGTTAAGCCAAATGTTATTAAAAGCTTATTTAATTCTATTTCAGGTCGTTTGTCAAATATCGTAGAGTCAAAATGATCTCAAATATCAAAATAATTCATTAGTTAATGATATAATACTTTTTTCCCTTTATGTTATACAAATGTGGTCCAAACTTTTGGCCAGTCTTATTTTGATTTTAGGTAATAAGAAACCAACAACACAGAAATAAATTTGTTTCTTCCCTGAATATTGTTTCATATTTACTTAGAGTTGTAGGTGTAAAACAGTTTTCGTATAAATTCAGTTTTTCTTGACATTGCTGGTTGGTCCAAACTTTTGGCCACCAGTGTATATTAGTTATGCAGTAAAGGAAAGAAAAAAGGAAGAGCGAAGGGTGGACTGTTAATTGGAATAAAAAAGGAAAGTGTACAAGGATTAAGATGTGAGAAGAAAGATGGAGGTATGATGGTGAAATTAAAGAGAGATGAAAAATAGTTCAATATATATGGTGTCTATAATGATAAATCAATAAGTGAGCTGAAGAAAGAATGGGCAGGAGAAAAATATGAAAAAGGTAATTTGTTGTTATTTGGTGACTGGAATGCAAGGATGGGAGAATTACAACAAAATGAAGATGAGGAATGTTGGAAGTGTATGACAGAGAATGTATATAAAAGAAGAAAATCAAAGGATAAGATCGTAAATAAGCAAGGAGAAGAGATGAAAAGATGGTATGGAGAGGAAGGATGGATCATTGCAAATGGATGTTATGAAGGAGATAAGGAAGGAGAATATACTTTTATTGGAGGTAAAGGAAAATCGATAATTGATTATGCTCTAATAGATGTAAATGCAAAGAGGAGATAGAAGATTTTAAAGTAGATATTCGAGATGAATCGGATCATATGCCTATAATAATGTGCATAAGAGGAAAGAGATAAACGACTAGTTACAGAGGAAAAGAAGAAGGAATAAGAGAGATTTATTATAAATGGGATGAAGAATATAAAGAGGAATATAGGAGAAATATAAGAGAGATGTTGATAAAAAAGAAATTGGCAGAAGATAAAGGTAATGCCACAGAACAGATAATAGAAATTGAAGAAATTTTAAAATTGGCAGGGGGAAAGATGAGAAGAGAGAAAAAGGATATAGATATAGAGAAGAAGGAATGGTTTGATAATGTGTGAAGAAGAAAAGAGAAATGAGAAGGTCTCTTAGAAAGGCAAGAAAAAATGACAATGGATGGACGAATTTTATTCAAAAGAGAAGAGACTTTAAGGAGTTGTGTAAAAGAAAAAAGAAAGAATATGAGAGGACGTGGAACAAAGTTGGTAAAAGTAAAAGATAGAAAGACGTTTTGGAATTTAATTAATAGATTCAGAAGAAAAAGACAAGGTATAAGTGTAAAAATAAGTAAGGAGGAATGGAAAAGCCATTTTATGAAGATAATGGATGAAAAAGAGGAACTGATAATGGATAGAAGTATAGGAGTAGGAGAAATAGATGTGAAAATATGGTACAATGAAGAGATAACGATGATGGAAATATGGAGAGCGATAAATAAATTAAAAGATCGGAAAGCGGTTGGATTAGATGGTGTTCCAGGAGAGTTTGTGAAGTATGCTGATCCAATAATAATAGCAAGATTAAAAGAGATTTATAATCGAATCTTTAAGGAAAAGGAATTTCCTGATCAATAGAAAGAGGTAGTGATATGTCCAATTAAAAAGAAGGGAAGTGTAAATGAGGTGACTAATTACAGAGGAGTGAGTATAACTTCTGCTTATATAAGGTGTATTCAAGTATTTTAGAAGAAAGACTGAGAAGATGGATAGAAGAGAATGATTGGTTTGGTTTGGTTTGTTTGGTATTAACGTCCTTTTCAACTGCTATGGTCATTTCAGGACGGCGTTATAGGGGCCGCAAATTTTGCCTCACAAGGGTTCTTTAACGTGCAGCCGGCAAACGACTACACGGGACCAACGGCTTTACTTCCCTTCCGAAGGAAGTGCGTGATCTCAGGATTTACCCCTGAAAAATCCTCGTCGTCCTCAGAAGGTGCACAGAGGCGTCAGAGGCGTCAGAGGCATCAGAGGCGATCACACAACCTGCTGAGTCACCGAGGCCGATAGAAGAGAATGAGTATCTTGAAGATGCACAGGCTGGTTTTAGAAGCAGCAAGAGCGTTATAGACAATATTTATATTTTGAATAATATAATAGAATTAAGGTTAATACAGAAAAGAAAAAAGGTAAGAGTATTTTTCATGGATCTGAAGGCTGCCTTTGATTCGGTAAATAGGGAAAAAATTGTGGGTAAAATTAAGGAGAATTGGTATAGACGGTAAGTTATTAGGAAATATTATAAGTATGTATAAAGAGACAAAATGTAGAGTTAAAAGTAGAAATGGGGTTACGGAATCCTTTTGGATAAATAAGGGAGTAAAACAGGGATGTGTTTTAAGTCCTCTGCTGTTTATAATTTTTATGAATGATTTGGGAAATTTTTTGAAAAAATGTAATGAAGGGGGAATTGTAGTAGGAAGGAAGAAAAATTTTCAATTGACGCGTGGTTTTATTGGCAGAGGATGAAGGAGAAATGGAAAGGATGTTAAAACGTGTAGAGGATGTCTTGAGAAAAAATTTGGTATTAAATGTTAATAAATCAAAAATGATGGTATTTAAAAAGGGTGGGAAAGGTAGTGTAAAAGAAAAATGGAAATGGGGAAATGAAAAGATTGAAATAGTGAGAAAATATAAATATTTGGGCATGTGGTTTACTCCAAAGAATAGTTATAGAAAACAGAAGGAAGAAATTAGTGAAAAGGCAAAAATGGCAATGAATAAGGTGTGGTCATTGGTGAAAAGAACAAAGATGAATGATGTTAAAATAAGGATAAAGAAGTTTGATGTATTAGTAAAAAAAGTATAATTGAGTATACAGCAGAAATATGGAGATGAGAAGAAGATGAAAGAATAGAGAGCATACAAAATCAATTTTTGAAATGGATTTTTGAATTGAGAAAAAGTACACCAAATAGGGTAGTCTTGACTGAAATAGGAAGAGTAAAGTTGAAGGTTAATTTGGTGAGGAAAGCTTTAAAATATATCGAAAAGATTGAAGATATGCAAGAGAATAGATCGGTACAGATTTTCTGGGAAGAAGTTAAAAAAATGGCTAGAGAGGATAAGGGTTATAGATGGATTGTTAAAATAAAGGAAAATTTACCGGAAGAATATAGAGAGGTGTGGTGGGAGGGTAAGGGGGTAAGAAAAATTAGTTTGTAAGAATTAAATGAAAAAATAATGGAGATAATAATTGCAAAGGAATTGGAGGAAAGGGTGGAAAGAATAAATAATTCTGTATAATGTATAATATATAAAAAAATTATGACAAATTGGCAAATAGAAAGGTATTTAACAATAGAAAATAATATTGGAGTGAAAATACTATTTTTAAAGATTAGATGTGGAAATATTCTGGTGGGTAATAAAGTGTATGGAAGTGAAGAGGAAAAAAGATGTAAAGTAGATTTAGAAACATTGGAACATGTTTTATTTGACTGTAAAATGGTAGATGAAGAGAGAAAGAAACAAGGTTTAGAAAGAAAGGAAAATTGGGAAGAAATTTACCTAAATGGAAATCAAATTAATTGGAAAGTAATATGTATTATAAAAGATTTTTGTAGAAAAATAGACGATTGAAAAAGAAAGAATATTTTGTAAAAGAAAATGTAAAATTTGAA
The DNA here is from genome assembly GCA_023313115.1 of Rhysida immarginata. NCBI lineage: Eukaryota > Metazoa > Arthropoda > Chilopoda > Scolopendromorpha > Scolopendridae > Rhysida > Rhysida immarginata. Next base: position 4,117,439 of record JAHWFO010036886.1, read on the forward strand.
ATATTGAAATATCGTATAGATTAGGTATAGAATAAGCTAATCGCAACGTACGAAAGCTCTGATGATCAGTACCTGGACACTGCTTTCATAAAGTTTCTGACATTTACTAGAGATGATACAATGCCGATGGCAGAACAAATTGCTGCATATCAGAGTGTAGTATGAGATGTTCGACAAAACATCAACGAGAAAGCTACAGCGAATGCCATCATCGATAGACTCTGAATACCCTTGGTCCAGAATATCGTGAGTTCAAGAATGTGTGGAGAGCTCAGGCAGCAAAGGAATGGACAATGGCGAAATTAAGTGAACAACTAATCACTCGAGAGTTGGACATGAAGAAAGAGAAGAATGTTACCAGAGATGAAGCAACGGAAGCTTTGCTAGTTCAGAAGTTGCAAAATTGGTCATATAAAAGACAAATAAAGATGGAACAAGGATGAAGAAAAACATTCAGCAAAAGAAAGATCGGAGATCCAATGGAAATAGAAATCCCAATAAGGACATAACTTGTTACCAATGTCAACAATAAGGTCACATATCATGGAACTGCGACGCTCCCAAATATGAGAAGAGGTCCAATGACAAGTCCAAATCAGAACTTTTAAAACCCGACATGCTAATGATGAAACTCATGTTGGTTGACGAAGTGTTAGTAGCTAATGATGACGAAGATCTTAGCAAAACATGGATTCTAGATTCTGGTGGATCAAGACATATGACAAATGACCGTTCAGCGTTCATGAATTTTAAGTGAATCGATCCAATCACGGTTTGCCAAGGTGAAAAGGGTTGGAAGACCTTAACGGTAGTGTTGAGCGATACCCGATACTTGATAATTTAGTATCATCGATACTTGTGGTATCGACGAAATATCGGTATCGTCGATACTTCGTTTGAAGTATCGAGTATCAAGTGATGTTTCTCAGATTCCTTAATTCTGGGCCGATTTTTTTTCAGTTCACTTTTTTTTTAAGATTTAAATAACAAAAATCCTCTACCTTTAAGTAATTCTTTAATACAATACAGTCGAACCCTGATAACTCAAATCGTCAACGGACCAGATAAAAATTTTGACTTATCAGGTTTTGGAGTTAACCAGTAAGTCGAAAACGAGGCTACATGACACTCACAATATTTCTATGAATTTGATTAGTTTTAATGAGATCCATATACAAATACAGTACGGACCCAGTCAAATACGGTCCGTTCCAACACGAAATCAGTTCCAATGCTGTTTTGGCATGACGTCCGAATTCTACTTCTGGTTTGTAAATATCTTCGAAAGGCATCTCTTGCCGATTTTTGCCCATTTATTTTTCATCTGATGACATTTATGATATATGTATAAACGTTTTATATTTGAAATAGAGAATTCACTTTTTTTCTCGAATTTCTGTTACTTTTACATCGACAAAGGCAACGAGACAGTGAAGTTTCGAAATCAAAACGGTGACGGCCAATCAGAAGTGTATGACTGACTGCTTTTAAAAACTCGTTTGCGGTCATTCATGCAATGAACTTTATGGTCAACATGAACATTTCCTCTAAAAATGAACGCACAATCGTCATCAATTACTAAGTCTAAATATATTCTCCCATTGAACGATCGCAATCAACAAGTTCGATTCGCAATTTTGTGTTCACGCTAAGTTTTGATTTCGAACTGCAAAAGATTCCTGCATCGTTTTCTTTGTCGTGTGGACATAAAAATTAAAGTTGAAAACTGAAATAAAGTTTCAACAGGCAAAGCTTGTTTTTTTAAGACAAGTTTTGCTTAAATTTAGGAACACGTATTCACTAAAACCAAAATTACTTTGAGTTATCCGGGATTTATTAAAAAACTTGTTTGAGTTAATGAGTGAATTTTCTATTGAATTTAATGCTCTGGGGGATGGGACTTAGAATATCGTTTGAGTTAACCGGGAATTTGAGTTATCAGAGTTTGAGTTATTCGGGTTCGACTGTACATGAGAGAGAAATTTTTGAATGCAGAGGACAACAGTATTTTGGCAGTCTCAACTATCGTTGATCCAAGATTAAAAATTCCAGGATTTAAAACAAAACAAAGCAGCGATAGAGCTATAAATATGTTAAAAAATGAGTTATCAAATTTACTTCCTAATAGTAATTTAGTCACCAACAACAACGAACATCATAATGAAAATGATTTCCCTGTGAATGATAATATTTGGGTTGAATTAGATAGAGAGATTGAAATGGCAACTAAAAGCACTGATAACAAAATTAATACAGAAAATGTTATTTCAAAAAAAGAGGATTAATCTCAAAAAAGAGCTCAAGATTAAACCCAAAAAATGTAGATAAATTTTTATTCATAAATTCAATGCATAAAATGAATGAAGATAAATAAAAATGTAATGTAAAAGTAATGTCTTTTTCTTATTTTTGGTATCGAGTATCGGTAATTGGTATCAACGATACCCACATGGGTATCGAGTACTTTAATTGAGTATCGCTCAACACTACTTAACGGCAGTAGGATTTGGAACCATGATGCTCATGGACAAGTGTAGACAATGGACAAGTGTTGATACAGTTTGAAAACACTATGTACGTGCCGAAGTTGCGACAAAGTCTGATATCACTTAAGGAAAGTGATGCAAAAGGATGCCTAATACAGTTTGGAAATGGCCGGTGTTTAGTCACACAAAATAACAAGACACTGCTACAAGGAAAAATGGATAACAAGCAGTATGTGATAGACGTTGAAGTTACTGATTCCGATGGATGCGAAGTGAATGCTGTCGAGATGGAACCACTGATGATTTGGCACCTAAAGTTCGGACACCAAGATCGAGAATATGTTCGACAATTTCTTCAACAACAAGGTATCAATACAAAGAAAGATAAATCCAGTTGCATCTTCTGCATTAAATGAAAGATGAAATCGAGGTCATTTAAGACAAGAAAAATCCAAGCTAAGAGAATAGGAGAGATTGTCCACATAGACTTAATGGGGTCTATGCAAGTTGAGTCAATAGGCGGAAATCGATACTTAGCAGTGATAAAGGATGACTACTCGAAGTAGCTCTATGTGAAACCCCTAAAGCACAAGTCAGAAGCTATTGAAGTCATGAGAGAATTCCTGAATCGTGCAAGGAACCTGGAAATTGCAATTGATACAATTCAGTGCGACAATGGTGGGGAATTTGATAACCAAGATTTTCGGAGATTGATAGTGCAGCATGGCATAAGACTTCGAATGAATATGCCAAGAACTCCTCAGCAAAATGGTGCGATTGAGAGAGAAAATGGGACACTGATGAACATGGTACATACGCTATTGACTGATAGCAAACTACCTAAAGCCTTGTGGGCGGAAATGGCAAATAGTCCATATATTAAATCGAACTGGAAGAGTTTGATACCAGGAAAAACACCATTTGAACTATGGAATAAGAGAACGGAAGTAATCCATCATTTAAGAGTAATCGGAGAGTGCTGCTTTGTGAAAATTCCCAATAGTCAACGCAAGAAGCTAGATGATAAAGCAGTTGAAGGAATTCTGGTAGGCTACTCAGAAGATCATGATGGATATCAAGTATACTTTCCGAATGAACGAAAGGTTCAACTTACGACAAATGTGAAATTTCTGGTAATGAACACAACGTCAAAAGAAATTTCATCATCAGAGGGAGAATATGAAAGTATTCGTACTGTTTCTCTGGACTTAACACAATGTCGAAATGAGTCTGAGGATGAAGTGGATGATGACGAAACTGAAATTAACATTGATGAAACTGCAGAATATAAAGGCACTGATGAGCCAGAAGAACAACAAATTCGAGTATCAACAAGAAAAATGAAAGGGGAGCTTCCAGTTCGGTTTAATCCAAGTGATCCGACTACGTTCATGAGCGACATTGAGACTTATTCGCTGAAGATAGACCCCAAACGTTTGATGAAGCAATGGTAGATGAACATTCGAATGAGTGGAAGCAAGCAATGGATGCCGAAATCGAATCAATGACTGAGAACGATGTGTGGGAGCTAGTTGAACATCCAAAGAATCGACCAGTAGTATCAAGCAAGTGGGTGTTGAAGGTGAAAAAGAAAGCTGATGGTACAACGGACAAGTATAAAGCACAACTAGTATCTCGTGGTTTTAGCCAAATTCCAGGGATCGACTGCGCCGATACATACTCGCCCGTAGCCCAACTTAATACAGTGCGATTAGGACTTAGAATAATTGTGCATCGGAAGATGAAGACGGCTCAGTTTGATGTTTCAACAGTGTTTCTTTATGGAGAGATCGACAGAGAAATCTTCCTGGAGCAACCACCTGGTTTTGATGACAGTTCAGGAAGAGTATGCCGAGTGAAGAAAAGCCTCTATGGGTTAAAACAAAGTCCGAGATGCTGGAATAATCGATTCGTCCATATTGTAAAGAAGTTGAGATTTGTGCAGAGGCAAATTGATCCATGTATGTTTACAAGGAATGAGAACGAACGGTATTGTTTCCTCGTTATCTATGTAGATGACAGATTGCTAGCTTGCGACAGCGATGATGATATCCAAGATGTACTAACAGCTCTAGAGAAAGAAGTGAAGATAACAAAAGGAGAATTTTCAAGCTTCTTAGGATTTAATGTCAAGTTCAATGATAATGCTGATCTTTTCATGGAGCAGACAGGTTTTATCGAGAAAGTATTGCAACATTTTGGCATGGAGAATGTTCGAATGGCCACAACACTGATGATAAAGAACGCTATCGATATCTGGAAAAGTGACTAAATTGTGAATACGGCGCTGTATAGACAGATAATTGGAAGTCCAATGTACATTGCGCTGGGTACAAGACCAGATATATTGTTTGCAGTCTCATTCTTGTCACGATTCCTAGATTGTGCTGATGATCGGCATCATAAAGCTGCTAAAAGAGTATTGCGATATCTTGCAGGGACTAAGGATCGTGGAATAATATTCAAGACTGATAAACTACTGCAGATGACGATCTACACAGACGCGGACTTTGCTGGAGATGTGAGTGACTGTAAATCAACATCAGGTATGCTGATCTCTGTTGCGGGTGGTGCAGTAGCCTGGAGGAGCCGAAAGCAAACAGTGGTAGCGACGTCGACTACAGATGCTGAACACATTGCTGCGTTTGAGGCAATGGATGTTGGCAAGGCGATTCGACAACAATTGATGGAATTAGTGGGCCAGGATGTCAAGCCAACACTACTCATGGACAACCAATCAGCCATTGCGCAAGTCAGCTGCAATCGGACAATTTCGAGGCGATCAAAGTTTATCGATGTTAAGTACCATGCATTAAGAGAGTGTTTTGATGAGACGAGTTTGATTTGGAATATGTAACGACTCAATTCCAATTGGCCAACATCTTGAACAAACCGTTGGAGAAGAATCGTTTGATGATGTTAATGGACGGAATCAATGTAGTGAAAATTACTTATGGTGCTCGGCACGAAAGAAAAAGGAAACTGGCGCATGTGTAAATGAATAAAACTCGTTCAACCAATCAGAAACGGACTGGAAACGAGGTATTACTTATACCTGGCATCAGTAGTAAGTAATGCCTTGCGTCCTGTCTGTTTCTGATTGGTTGAACGAGTTTTATTCATTTACACATGTGCCAGTTTCCTTTTTCTTTCGTGCTGGGCACTATAGAAAAGGAACTAATATTATGTGTAAGCCTTTGTTTTTTTTTATTCTGTTCATGTTGTTTGTTTTAATTAAGAGGGAGTGTTGAAATATTGTAATTAACGCTCACAAATTGCAACCACCTCGTTGATTGTTGTAATGCTGTGGAGTTTGTAACAATGACAGTGCATGATCAATTGCACAAGACGATTCTTTGTTGTAGAGGAATAATCAGTAAATAATTAAAATTTTTCTTAAGTTTCCATTTACAAAGGCTGCATTCTATTTCTCTTTGTCTCCTTGATAACCAAAAATTTACAACATATCATCCAGAAATATAGTGCACGTATCATCAGATTCAGAACCAACATCTTGGCAGGATATGACGAATCTTCCTCCTTAGCAAAGGTAAAAATGGAAAATAGCTGCAGACAAAGAAATAAAATCTCTCAAAGAGCGAAACACGTGGACTCTCACTGAATTATCACAAAATAAACGAACTATTGACTGTTAGTGGGTTTTTAAAACTGAGATTAATTCTGAGAGTAACAGTAAGAAACACTAAGTGAGATTTGTTGCCAAGGGTTTTACCCAGAAATCTGGAGATATTTTTCCTTCTACATTTACAAGGTAGAGCACATTTCAACCAACTATTGCTGCTGAAAGAAAGATGAGAGTACAGTACCATGATGGAGTTACAGTAGAAGAATTTTACATGGTGCAGCATGTTAAAAAAGGTGAAGAAAGCCTAGTTTGTAAATTCTAGGGTATGAAGAAGTCAGGTAACACTTGGAATAAAAGAATAAATAAAGTTCTTGTTAGGTGAAAAAAATATTTGTAGCAAAGCAGACCCATATTTATATTCCAGATAGTAGATAAGAATGGACACATATTCTCATTTATGTTGATGACCTTATTGATTGTGTACAGGAGGAGTTATGTCAATTCTTCAATGATCATTTTGAAACCAGAAATCTTGGAGAACTAATGTATTGTTTAGAGATCCTCACTGAAAGAGAAGAGGATAGAAATTCATTCTAAGCCAACAATCCAAAAGCGGATCACTTCTTACACAATATGGACTGCAAATGCAAAGGGTTTATCGATTCCGATGACCACAGTCTATTTATATCAGATAGGAGAGCGTAACATCCGGTCAATTAATGCCAAATGCAGACAAGTCACTACATTTTGACCAGATATAGTGCAGCATTAGGAATTTTAGGCAGACAAACAATTTCACAACAACAACAACAACAAAAAAAAAAAGGATTGGGAAGCTGTAAAGAAAGTTATGCATTAAAGAAATTAGATCTTTAATAATACAATTTAATAAAAGGAATAATAGACCTGATGACTCTTTAAATTTTGAAAAGACTCTTATAACTGTTTTTAATTTCAAAAAGTATTTTACTATATACAGTATTGCCGACGTATAATGAACATGGCTATAGCGAACACCTGCATATAGTGAAAAAAAATTCGGTCCCAACCCCATCAGTCTAGTTTCTATGCATTTTTACAAGTTTATTGTGAAATGTTTTTGAAAAAAATCTGGTTATAGTGAAGGTAAAATGATGAAATTTGTTATGAAAATAGCATTAATTGTCCCTCTAAGTCAGTCTTATACACATCTAATCATACTTGAACAAATCATTTGATCCATATGATCACTCCTTTGAAGACTTTGTAACATTTGACAATGCTGTCATAACTTCAGAGATGATTAGTGAAGTGAAAATTGCCGAACAGCGCCAAAGAAACCAAGATAGCAGCGAGGAGAGCAAAGAAAGTGATGATGACGAACAAGAAGAGCCCATTCATAAAGAACAGAGTATACACAGAGTTTTACTCATTCCATCATCGAAGCATATGGATTCTCTTATGAATGAAGTGAAAAATTATTCAACTGTTTATGGTGATGTTCCAGATGAAATTTTTGATTATAAGTTTATAAACAAAAATTTTTAAAAATCATTGAAACGGAAACCCATCTTGGATTATTTTAAAGATCATAAATAAAATTGGTTAAAACACTGATTATGCCTAGATCTTTTTTTATACGTTTTTATTACATTTCAGATATAACAAAATCCAGATCTAACAAAAAGAAATCCTGTTCCTTTGGATTTCACTATAAGTGGGTAATAAGATAGTATGATAGATTCTTACTATAAAATTGGTAGAGACTTTACAACACAACAAAGGGAGAACAGAGTTTCCGACTAGTTTCGCCATTTATTCCTGGCTTTATCAAGGATACACACAAGAGGACATAAGGCTTTATATACAGAAAATATGGTATAGAATGAGAACATGATTGGATGA
>JAHWFO010036886.1:4130394-4236921 GCA_023313115.1 Rhysida immarginata
CTCCTGATGTCCCTCTGTTATACTGTAAGGCCACCACCTGTTTAGTTAATAGGAACAGTATTATGATCAATCCTTCCACCGATCTAACTCATTGTGCTATATGGTGCCGACATATAAACTAAAAGGGTGGTAGAATATGAAACTATGTAAGCTAGATTTTAATGTATTCTCAAGGCACTTCATTCAAATTTTTAAGCAAGATAAACTGGGAGGGGATTCTGAGAAAGACTTTATCAATGCTAAACAAAAAAATAAATCAGTCTGCAATTTTGTGAATCATCTTGAGTTTCTCTAAGAGAGAGCCTATGAAAACAGATAAGGATGGAGAGATGATAGGGAGAAGATTCTCCTCCTGCATTTTAAAAACGTAATAGTTCTAGCAAACAAAAGAGTAATCTTGTATACGAGTCCTAATAGAACATTCCCTACTCTCAGAGGAAATGGAGAAATGGGAAATTGAGGCTCTCAATGGTTCCCAAAAAAATGTTTCATGGTACTTTCACAATACAAACAGATGCATTTTATTTCATTTGTGATTTTTATTTAACATGAGAAAATTATAATACAACAATCAATATACAGGGTGTATCAGGTTCGATGGTATAAAGTACCTTCTAGGTCCCATTCACGTCCGACCTCCTGTTGGCCTCCTACGCTCTTCTAATTGATATATGTTTCTCTCTTATACAGTTTTATTCCAATATTGATGAAATTGTGCACACTTGACCTTAAAGCAAGAGGAAGATCACTGTCTACATGAAATTTCGAAAAAATAATAATTGTTCCTCCTGTCTCAAAAAACTATGTATTAATAGTGAATTTCATAAGGTAGTAAGATAAGTTTTTCGTGGTGCATCAAATTGTATTGTTGCTTCAACAAAGCAACTCTTTTATTGTTACTACATCCAAAGCATTTCTCTCCATGTATACATATAGTTCTGCAGCAAACAGGGAGATTTTGTTCCAAAATACCATCTTCATGATATGATTATCACTATTGCCATTGTGACTCAACTAACCCATATATAAACTGAAATATATCGTCATACATATATAAAAATGAACACATGAAAAAAGTTTGAATTAATATAGTAAAAATTCATATTTAAGAATCGAAAAGAATTTTTAAAATCCTCCCAATGGATGGCCCTCCAACTACCGCCCTTTACCACTTCTACACGACTTTGCTCGCTTTGGAATGTTGAGTGAGTTTGACGCATGACCGGAGAAAAAAAGGTAGAGAATAATGTTCAGTTTTTTCTGTATGTTCACATTCGGGAATTGCAAAATTTCATCCAAATAGAGCCCGAGCAACACCGGGTATATATTCTAGTAAATAATATAAATAAGCATAGACAGACTTCTTCTTGAGAGAGCACTTTCGTATTAGTTTTTGGCGATGGTAATTCAAATAAAAAGTGAATTAATGTACTGTATAATGAACTGTATATACATGCATGTCATCTACATCTAGAGGAGGAAATTAGAAATGAGAAAAGAGATAGAAAGGAAAGGAGCCGGGAAACTACGATCTAAAGAACATTACTGCTGGGATTCAAATGGAATTCAATAAACTAATGGAGAGTTTTGAAGGAAGAAAGGTGGGCAAAAGAAAGGGCTCTAGTGTTTCAAATATGATGAAAAGAGGCATTTCACCAGAAACTATAAAAGAAAAGGCAGGGAATGTGGAAGGGAACGAATACAGAATTTAGGAGGGAAGGAGAAGAAATGATTAACTTAACAGAGATACGTAGAGAAAAGGCCGATTCTTTTATGCAAAAGGTCAGATAAAATTGCATGAATCAAAGTTTTCTAGCAAAAGATTTATCAGAATGCCACTGTCTCTCAGTAGCACTGATAAGGATGATGTAATTGATAAAATACAACTATAATTGACTATATAAAATGGTAAAACGGCATGTGGATGAAATTAATCAAAGGATGGTATGAAAACAAAAAATATATAAAATAAATAAAATCAATGATAAAATTAGTAAATAAAATAAGTAATATTAATTTTATATTTCTTATTGTATGTTATGGGAAAACAGGATATATCTTGATATGCATTAATCAAATTGTTATGTCACATTAGGCCAGTAGATTGTAATTTTTTGTACTTTAAAATAACAATACACTTTTGAATGATTTTGATTTCCCATATAACACATCATTTTGAATGCTTTTGATATAACACAGTAATCGCTGTGTTTTATGTACCATATTTTCGCGTCAATAAACCGCAGAATATACATTTTTTTACATCCCGAAGAGAGTGGTGCGGGGATTTAGGTGGGTGCGGGTTTTAATTTCTTTCTTTTTTTTACAATGACGGTGGATTCTGAACTTTCCCGACCACTCTAGCCACCATGATACAATATACTAAGCAAACTTGGTGCCAGAGGTCTCATAGTCTTGTATTATTATACAAAATCAATGAATATTAATGAGGCAGTTCTACATTTAAACAAAAATTTTATTTCATTTGTGATTTTATTTAACATGAGATGATTATAATACAACGATAATTGTAATATAAATAAGCCTAAACAGACTTCTTTTTGAGAAGTCTCTTTCGTATTAGTTTTTGGCGACGGGTAATTTAAATAAATAAAAAGTAAATTAATGTACTGTATAATGAACTGTAAATGGTATATATATATTGTTTTTTTTTTTTTTATTTTTTTTTTTAAACTAAGTTTTCACTGGTGTGGGGTTTTCTCATTCGAAGGTTATTGATGCGAAAATACGGTGTATAAATATTTTTTTTCATACCATCCTTTGAAGAATTCACCAATTAAAAATGAAAGAAGAATTCTTATTAGAGGTAAGTGACATTCGTCATAAAGAATTTGATTAAATTTAAGTTTTCCTTATTATATTTGGACTCGCATTGTTTAAACACTCATTAAGTTTAGAAAAGGGGGGAAATCGGCGTCACTAGCAAGCCTGAAGATACACTCTTGTACATGATCTGTGAATCACGCCATTAATTTTCCTGCCATATTTTGAGAAAGATTGATGCGATTTTTATTTATATATTTATTTGTTTTTGGCAAGGAGTGCAGGGTATAAGTGGGCGATTGGTCACAACGATGATTCTGCCAATTCATTAAGGGAAGGTTGAACATCGCTGGCAGACATAACTTGTATGTGATTGGCCAGCCATACGATGGCTATCCTGCCAATTGGTTGAAAGGGAGTTTGGTAGGGAAGGGGGGGGGGGATTGCTAACCGTTTGGTTGTATGCGATGGGCCCGGTCGCAGGAAGACTGATTCTGCCAAAATATTAGAGATGAAAACAATTTAAAAGAGAAAGGGAGGTTTCAAAGAAGCGAGAAAGTCATCATCAGAATCACCACAAAACCAATACCATCCATTCCAAAAACTGAGATCCAAGGTGGCATCTAAGACATAGAAAAAGAAATGAATCATCTGCATCATGATCATTCTCAAAAAGAAAGGCATGATCCTGTCTAAATCTTTATTGGTAATGACAGTACCCATCATCAACATCTTTGTGTACATCATCAGGCAATATCATAATCATTGCAATAAACAGGTCATCATAGGTAACACCGAAAATGCAATTGCAATTTTTCCAGTCACGAGTGTCAAATAAATGGTAACCATATCACCATCAGTTGTGAACGAGAGAACAGGAGACTGTGAAATACAGGCTTCAAGGGAGACAAACCCTACCAAGGAACAGGCGCTCTTGGTTAAGGTGTGACATAGGGGAATTGAAGGATGTTCCCTGCGTTTATTTGAATTCTATTTAAGAAAATATCGCGGACACCAGTAGGACACAAGATTCTAAGATTACTCCCAATCTTAATACACTAAATTAAAGTTGTCGCAGACGCCAGTGCTTAAGCACGATTACAGATACTTCTCTTGCACTTAAGAGAGATCTGTGATTGGAAGTGAATTACACTACTGATGGTAAAACGGAAAACAAAAGATTCAGTTTGTAACTAATCTACACATGCATTATGATAAATCTAAGATCCAAGTATCTTCCCTCTTATTAAGCAAAAAAATTTTAATTCCTTATTAAAACGAAACATTGTGAGAAATGATAAAACAAAGTTTGAATGAATTTAATTTTCTTTATTTATAAATCTTATGAGAAAAATTAATCAAATATGCTTAAAGAAAGGATAATAGTTTTAATTTTAATGAAGCAAAGGCTCTCAACTGTTTAATTTTGATATAAAAAGTTTTAAAGTTCAATTGTTCAAAAATTGTCTTAAGCCTAACACACGCGATGGACCCATAAAGTTAAACACACACTTATCTTTTTTTAACATCTCAGCTGATTTCGGTTTCCGTAGAATGTAACACATACGCCGGTCGTTCTTACGAAGCACCGCTGTATTTGACAATGCAGTTCTTCTTCACGTCGTGGCCTATGGTCTCCGCAGATGATCACAGTAGGTTACAAGTCGCCCATCTGAATCACTAATCTCCCGTGAAAATCAGACTTGCCTGTTTTCCCGCCTACTGTAAATCGTTCCCGCCAATGAGCTCGATACGCTGCCGCCGTTCGTAGTTACCGCTTTGATCCTCGTCGTCACTGCCGGTTGCTCGTTACATTAGACTAACGAAATCCTGGTTTACTCGCGGTGCTGTCGATCTCATAATTAGTAATTTGCTGGTGATCACTGAGTGATGAGAAGACGGCTGCCATGGTGAAACTTAATGATCAGAGCTTAGTTTGCTAAGACCAATGTTCATAGCATGACATTTAGGGCAGCTGTTATCAGGGCTCAGAAATGTCAGAGCCTCTCCGTAGGTCATCATGATCGTGATGATGATGGTGCTTGTGATAGAGACTTGTATTTATGATCAAGAGATAGAGAGTGTTTTTCAAAATTTGCCGCACAATTTATAAAACATTTTAATTTCAAGTGTTCCCTCTCGTTTGCTTATGGGTGACCATCAATCATTGGTCTAATTCGTGGGGAAACAATAGTAAGAATCAGCTCCCTCATGCGTTCAAACTCATAACAATTGGAGCGTCTATTGCCATTCTAAGATTCGTGCACCCTCCCCCCTTCTAACTGACGGAGCAAACGAGAGAAAAAAAATGAAGAGCCATCGCTTTGTGATAATTGATATATGTATATATATATAAATGTTAAAGAATAATAAAAGACAAGGGTCTACAGTGGCGTAAATAAAACGATAAACAATTTAATCAATAGGTTGGGAATACAATAAAGAACAATATAATATAAAAGAGATAAAATGAATAAACAACGCCATCCCTAACGGACGCGAAATACAATAATAATAAAACACGATCGAGATCAGTTAGTACGAGAGACCAAGCAAACTCCCGGCTTGGGAGAGGCTTCTAACCGCATAGAAGGGGCTGCTAGGGGATACATAGAAACAGGGTACTTACAGTTGAGAAGATCTAGTAGCAAGGTCTTGACGAGACGCATTCAGCATAGGTTCTCTTAGGTAGGCACGATCCACGATGCCCATCGTTTGAAAGACCCGCCTTATATATGCCCCTAGCATTACCCACAATTCTATGCGCGTTAGCACGATCCTGATTGGCTGCCTGCCATTCCGATCTCCTCGCCCCCTGGTGGTCACGATCCGAATCAGTCACAAAACTTCCGGGGCTGTCACTGGTGACTTGGGGTCTCCCGTCTTTGTTCACAGGCGATGATTCATCAGCACGTGGAGAGGGGGGGATAGACGAAGAAGTTACAATTCGTTGTAATTGACGAATGTCACAGCTTCAATAAATGAACAAATTAAACACAGATTTAGATTTTCTGAAAAGCATTGACATATTTATGATAGAAACTTGCTTTTAATTATACAAGGGTGAAATTAGTAAAAAAGTAGCTTAGATAATTTTATGAAATAATTAAAATTTATGGCATATATTGAATAAGTAAAGCACACGAATGTTAAATCCTACTTAACATTCGTAAGGACATATTACATATGTCACATAGGATCCCCCCCTCCAAGATTTAATCATTCGTATAAAAGAATGATTAATAACAATCTATGCAATATAAAGATTATGTGTTTTGAGGCTGCTGGCGTAAGTGACCCCCATGGCCCCTGTGAAGATCCCTATAATTTAATACCTGTCTGGGTCGAAGTGTGTACCTGGGCTCGATGGTTTCTTCCCTGACCTCACCTTGTGTGTGTGTGTGATGCGTGGAGCTGTGTGTTGTGGAATGTCGTCATTGAAGTCAGTGTCTGATTCTTGCTCTGGTTCTGGCTGTATAATATACTTTTGGCTTCTAGTTTGACGTTGATTCGTGCGTGACGGTTTTGTGTAGTGTGTACATAACTTCATTCGATCTACGTGCACGACTTGTTGCTTATTACCGAACAAAGGTTTAATTTCATAGTTCACGGGGTTAATTTTTTGTATGACTCTGAATGGTCCATTATATTTGTATTGAAGTTTTCTTCGTCGACCACCTTTTTTCTGTAACCATATCAGAGTGCCCTGTGCAAACTCCTGAGGTATTTGTCGTCTCATGTTCACTTTCCTCAGTTTGCTGTTCCATTTCCCCTCACTCACCTGTTTGGCCTGCGATCTTACTTGTTCCATGCGGCGAACTAATTCTGATCGATATTGTGTAGGGGTCTCACCGATGGCGGATGACTCCTGGGTCCACATTTCTGGAGTGACCGGGTCAAGGCCGTATACCAAAAAGGCTGGGGAATCCCCCACATTCTCGTAAATTGTGGTACGTATCGAAAATAGTGCATATGGCAACATTTCATCCCAATTGCTGGGGTTGTTCTGTCATATTGCTCGTAAGGTTTCGATGATCATTTTGCTGGCCTGCTCACACAAACCACTTGAAGTCGGTTGGTAAGCTGTGGTTGGTTTATGTGTGATGAGTAAGTCCGCACATTTTTGTTGCATAACCTCGGACATGAAATTTTGGCCACGGTCGGAGATGATTTCCGTGGGTATTCCATATCTGCAAATGATGCTTAACATGAACGCTTTTGCTACTGCTTTTGCCGTTTGATCTCGGAGCGGGACTGCTTCAGGAAAGCACGTGAAGACATCGATCATCACGAGTATGCATCTGTGGCCTCGGGTCGATCTGTCCATCGGGCCAATAATATCCATGGCTATTTTTTCCAAGGGTCTGCTAGCAGTAATGCCTTCCTGGAACATAGCTTTTCCTGTGCGTGTTTTAACCTGCTGGCAAACTGCGCAATTCTGTATGTATACCTGTACGTCCTGCAGCATACCAGGCCAATAATACTATTGCTGTAATTTTTTTAGAGTTTTGCCGACTCCTTTGTGACCCGAAAGTGGGTGGTCATGGGTAATGCGTAGAATTTCGTTCCGCATGGTTTGTCCTACACATATACATTGTCGGATTTTACCTTTCCGTGTTGCTCCTTTTTTATACAGAATTCCGTTTATTATGGAATATATAGAGTCCTCTGTCTCTGGTAAGTGATTCGTTGTGTGAGCAAGTTTCTCCATTCGCGTGTGAATCCAGTCGTCATGTCTGCGAGTCCTTAATACGCTGTTGCCATTCAGTGTTATTAAAGGACGCAATTGTGGCTACATTTGACTCCAATGGTCTAGATAGTGTGACGATCCCACCCTCCAGGTACTGCGCATGAGCGCATGTATTAAGAACAACACTGGAGAGTGAGGCGATCAAGGGTTCGGGACCAGTGATTGGACTACGAGAGCTTAGGTTTACGTGTTAACTTAAGTTCGCTTTTATTCATATTTTCCTTTTCTAGCATACAGTACATTTACTTAAATCCATATCTCTTATAATAACATTCTAGGGGCCCCACGAGCGCTATTAATCCAATATTGGCATGCAATAATTTATAAACACTATTTATTACAAGGTCGGGATCGTGTGCACTTCGGTTGCCGGCACTTGAATCTGAGGCCGACTGCCTTCTCGCAACTGGATACTAAATAAGGGGTGAGGCGAACTCGCGCTCTGCACAGCGACATCATGCTTAAATTCTACGCTTGCATCCCCTGAATCAAGTATTCTGTTGAGTTGTGCGTCAATTCACGCAGTGTACCTCTTTTAATTACCCACAAAGGGAGAGGCACTGAAACCCTTCTTAGAAGGATCAAGCATCTAAAACGCAAACGCCGCTGGCGAGCTCCAAGAGCGCGTCAGTGTTTACCTTCGCTACACGTGCTTTTAAACTCACGGTGCGAACACTGGGCTCGAGGGTAACGCTCCCCTTCACTTCCGCTGCTTCAGCACTCGCCTCAGATTCAACACAAGAGCGTTCACATGCATAATTGTATTCAATTAGTTACAAGTTTTCCTGGACAATAAAGGTCGCTGTATCATCATGCAGCGACGAAGGATGAGTTCATAAATACTCTTAACGGCGAGTTTATATCTATATTGTTTTTGTTACGACTATTCAAAGTTCGCAAAAGAGACGCAGAGTAATTTTTAATTTAGTTCACGTGAGATCCGGTGGGAGGTCCCGTATCCACGCCTAGGTCGACCATTATAAATTCCCACTCTCTAGCTCTTTGTGTCGCTAAACAAATCGAAAACGATACCACTCACCGGGATTCCCGTCGCTTAAATGTTACAACGCCACTTCAGGTTATCCATATGTTCACACTCCACAATATGCACATCAGGCGAAGTCATCACTCTCCCGTTCCGTAGCATCAGTCATCGCCGCGGCTCCATTGAGCCTAGTCTTCGCTCGCTTCGACGGCGCTCGCAACGTAACTGGATAAATTATTCATCTCAAGAAAAATCCAACAGATCAAATAAACTAAAAAAAATCATACTTATTCATTGTACGATACCATAATCAAATACACTTATCGAACCATATCGTTCCAGTCCGAACTCCTGAACATCGTGTTTGAAAAAAAAAAAATGGACGTTATTTTTCAACACAACATATGTCCACTTCGCCCAGAAGTCGACGCTGGAATGCCAATTTCACATAAAAAAAAACCACGCGCAACAAAAAAACATTCACACACAAGCACTTATTCTCCAAAATTCACACAACATTGCTTTATTGGAGGCTGCGTTGATCTTCTAAGAAATCGACGCTGACAATTGCAGCCACCAACAAAGCACACACACGAAACATTCATACTTCTCGCAACAATATAAACAACAACAACAGCCACAACAATATGGATATGCACAAACAACAAATAAACATGCAAAACCATTTCTACAAGCACTTTATTCACTCAAAAACATCCCGTTTACGAACTGAATCACTGCTTTCAGTACGGCCAATACACACAAGACAATCGCTCCAAACGCACTTGAATCCCCTTATTACCTGACAATAACACACATAAAGCCAAACTCTAAACATACAGATAAGACCCTTTTAATCTCCAAATAACCCCCCTCCGCCGGACACACGTTACTACCAGCTCACCTGGTACGTCACAATAGCATGTCTGCCACATAATTTTGTGGGCTGGGGATGTGAGAAATTTGAATATCGTATTCCTCCAATTCCAGAGCCCAGAGAAGAATTCTTTGGTTATTATTTTTCATATTTTTTAAGAATGAAAGTGGTTTGTGGTCAGATAGAATTTTGATTGGATATCCCAGCACTATGTGCCTAAAATGTCTAAGGGATTTGATTATTGCAAAAGCTTCTTTTTCAATTACACTAAAATTGTTTTGAGACCCATGCAGCTTCGCACTATAATACGCAATTGGTTGTGATCCATGCGGTCCTAACTGTTGCAATACCGCACCTATCGCATAGTTGGATGCATCTGTATTGATGTAAAATGTTTTGCTGTTATATGGTGAAATCAGGACAGGAGGTGATATGAGTGCGTTTTTTACTGTCTGAAAGGCTTGTTGGCATTCGTCAGACCATCTAACTTGTGCGTGCTTTTTTGTGAGGGCCATGAGCGGTGTAAGGATATTTGAGAGATTGGGAATAAATTGTCTGTTGAAATTTCTGAGACCCCACGAAGCTACAGATTTGTTTGACGGTTGTTGGAGGTTTCAGGTTGGCAATAGCCGCCACATTATCTGGATCTGGTAATATGCCTTCTGAGGTAATAATGTGACCCAGGTACTTCACCTTCTGAAGTCCAAACTGGCATTTCTGGCACTGTAATTTCACATTATATTGTTGCATTTTTGACAAAACCCAGTTCAGTAAATTGCAATGCTCCTCCTGAGTTTTTGAATGTACCAAGATATCATCTTGAAAAATGAAAATACCCTGACCAAGTTTCTCACAAAGTATTGTGGTCATGAAGTCTTGGAAAATCTGTGAGGAATTGCGTCCTCCCTGGGGCATGCAGGTGAGTTGAAATTTACCCCAAGGAGTTTGAAATGCATAACATTTCCAGAGATTTGGATCAATTGGAATTTGGAAATAACCGGAATTTAGATCTAGTACTGAAAAAATTTTACTACCACTTAGGCTCCGCAGAATGTCACTTATTATAGGAACGGGAAATCCAGCTGCTCTGTTAGTTTGTTTACATTACGAAGATCTAATGTGAATCGGATATCCCCATTTTGTTTGGGTACAATATGCACTGGTGAGTTCCATCTACTGCGAGATGGTTCGATAATACCCGCTTTTAGATAGTCCTGAATGATGGCGTGGAATTTGTTCTTGTGTATATGTGGAATCGGGTATTGTTTCGTGAAGCTGGGCTTCGTTTTATCAATCTTACATGAGGCGACAAACCCATTTATACCTGTGAGTTTATAGATTTCATCAGCAAAACAGTTCGGAAATAAATCAATAATGTCGGAGATTGAACTGTCACGTTCGGGCTGTAGTGCACTCTACTCAATGTCGCGCACGCTGTAACCATCATTTCCCCAGTAGCCGAATCAT
The DNA here is from genome assembly GCA_023313115.1 of Rhysida immarginata. Lineage (NCBI taxonomy): Eukaryota > Metazoa > Arthropoda > Chilopoda > Scolopendromorpha > Scolopendridae > Rhysida > Rhysida immarginata. The sequence goes on from JAHWFO010036886.1 coordinate 4,141,258, forward strand.
GTTGTAGCCATGCATCTCTGACTGTTCTTTCATTTGTTGGCCAGGAGAGCTGTATGAATTTCCCCGTGAGTGTCTGGAGTTGCTGTTGTAATGCAGCAATCTGACATTCTAAACGTAATAGTTTCTCGCTGTAGTTCTCCGTGTGAGCGTATTGCTGTTCTATTTCTGTTAATTTGCTGACTGCTTCATTATATTCGCTCGGATTTAGGTAAAGGAACGAAGCCCTACGTTCCGGGAGAAGACCTAGTTTTAGCCTTTCAAGTAGTACTTCGTCTGAGTTGATGCCCATAGATTTCAAGGACTGTGAAGCCTGTTGCTGTGCCAAAAGGAGGCGATTACTGACGTCTTTTATGGATTCATTTTGTCGTTGTGCAGTAGTAAAGAATTTATCAACTGCCTGTTGATCATCGACCTCTGGTGATGTTAAAATGTTGATGAGGCAAGTGGCCAGTGTGTCAAAGTGGTCGATTTTACTAAGTTCAAATTCCTGTACCTTCTGAGCTGCAGTACCAATCACCCGTGCTCTTACTATATTACAAGTGATTCTATCTGACCATTTGGTCAGCTTCTTAATGCTTCGTACAAATTCAATAAAGTCGGCGATTTTAATGCTACCTGCCTCTCCTGTGGTGAATTTTGGTAACAAATCCACATAGTCTATAAACGATTGTGATATGTGTGTATTAACACTGTCCATATTTGTATCTGTTGGTATGGGGGTCATGTTTGTATATACGGTAAGGGGGAAAAAATGATTTTAAGTGGGCAGAACGTTAAATGATTCAATATCAGAACAAACTGAGAAATAGTTTCACTGTAACAAGATTACCAAATCTACATGTTCATATCAATGAATAACCTGTCTTGCATAACAAAATGATATACAGAATACAACATATGACTTCTTTTCTAAGAGGATTGCAGGGTGTTTGAATGTGTATGAATTACTCAATACCACATTCGATTCGTAGCTATCGCGGACGTTAGTGTGACGTAGGGGAATTGAAGGATGTTCCCTGCGTTTATTTGAATTCTATTTAAGAAAATATCGTGGACACCAGTGGGACACATGATTCTAAGATTACTCCCAATCTTAATACACTAAATTAAAGTTGTCGCGGATGCCAGTGCTTAAGCACGATTACAGACACTTCTCTTGCACTTAAGAGAGATCTGTGACTGGAAGTGAATTACACTTCTGATGGTAAAAGGGAAAACAAAAGATTCAGTTTGTAACTAATCTACACATGCATTATGATAAATCTAAGATCCAAGTATCTTCCCTCTTATTAAGCAAAAAAATTTTAATTCCTTATTAAAACGAAACATTGTGAGAAATGATAAAACAAAGTTTGAATGAATTTAATTTTCTTTATTTATAAATCTTATGAGAAAAATTAATCAAATATGCTTAAAGGAAGGATAATAGTTTTAATTTTAATGAAGCAAAGGCTCTCAACTGTTTAATTTTGATATAAAAAGTTTTAAAATTCAATTGTTCAAAAATTGTCTTAAGCCTAACACACGCGATGGGCCCATAAGATTAAACACACACTTATTTTTTTTAACAACTCAGCTGATTTCGGTTTCTGTAGAATGTAACACATACGCCGGGTCGTTCTTACGAAGCACCGCTGTATTTGACAATGCGTTCTTCTTCATGTCGTGGCCTATGATCTCCGCAGATGATCACAGTAGGATGCAAGCCGCCCGTCTGAATCACTAATCTCCCGTGAAAATCAGACTTGCCTGTTTTCCCGCCTACTGTAAATCGTTCCCGCCAATGAGCTCGATACGCTGCCGCTGTTCGTAGTTACCGCTTTGATCCTCGTCGTCACTGCCGGTTGCTCGTTGCATTAGACTAACGAAATCCTGGTTTGCTCGCAGTGCTGTCAATCTCGTAATTAGTAATTTGCTGGTGATCACTTAGTGATGAGAAGACGGCCGCCATGGTGAAACTTAATGATCAGAGCTTAGTTTGCTAAGACCAATGTTCATAGCATGACATTTTAGAGCGTGCTGTTATCAGGGCTCAGAAATGTCAGAGCCTCACCGTAGGTCATCATGATCATGATGGTGCTTGTGATAGAGACTTGTGTTTTTATGATCGAGAGATAGAGAGTGTTTTTCAAAATTTACCGCACAATGTATAAAACATTTTAATTTCAAGTGTTCCCTCTCGTTTGCTTATGGGTGACCATCAATCATTGGTCTAATTCGTGGGGTTACATGAAACAATAGTGAGAATCAGCTCCCTCATGCGTTCAAACTCATAACAATTGGAGTGTCTATTGCCATTCTAAGATTCGTGCACCCTCCCCCCTTCTAACTGACGGAGCAAACGAGAGAAAAAAAATGAAGAGCCATCGCTTCAATAAACGAACAAATTAAACACAGATTTAGATTTTCTGAAAAGCATTGACATATTTATGATAGAAACTTGCTTTTAATTAAACAAGGGTGAAATTAGTAAAAAAGTAGCTTAGATAATTTTATGAAATAATTAAAATTTATGGCATGTATTGAATAAGTAAAACACACAAATGTTAAATCCTACTTAACATTCGTAAGGACATATTACATATGCCACAAAGGAAGAACATGACACAATGAGCAAAACTACACAACATAACATGCTGATGAGTGGTTAAATGGAAAGATGATCATTAGCAGGTGAATGACATGGAAGTGGCCCAGCCCAGATAACATTGTAACATCATAAATGAATGAGTAATGAGCTCCAAGGACTATCAGCTAGAGACATACGTTAGGCGATTTCTAAAAGATTGTAACAAAGGACTGTTGCCACCTACAGAGAAGCAGACGGGAACACTGTAGACCAGAGGGAAATGCGATCTGTTCAGTCAATGTGTTGGAGCCACTACAATCCATGACCAAGTAAACCATTGAAGTGTTAGAAGAACTCTATGTGCTACAGTGAATAGATAATGGTACATCATACTTGGCAAAAGGAGGCTAGAATGAAAGACTGAAAGTACAAACTTTAAATAAACAAACTCTGAACAGAACTTTGACAATCAATTTGGAAAGGGTGCATTCCATATTGTACCAAGCTTTTAAACTTTGGACATAAAATTAATGCGAGTGATCATGGAAATTTTGCTTAAGGAATCTTAATGAGCGTTAAAGACTGAAAATGAATAGATTAATTAAAATAGTGTGTGCAACCAGTTTTTCCTTTTTAATGTTAGAACTGAATTATTTGAAAAAAAAATTATATTATTTACTCTACTTTCAATCCTTGAAATTCCATGCTACCATCTTGTAATACATTGTATTTGACCTGGAATAATTTTTTTAATATTTTTTTTAAATACAGAACGTGTTCTTTCTATTTTGTTTTCTTAAATTGAGTAGTTTAAGGCAATAATTAAGAAATGTCCCCCGTTTCTACTCCAGCGATACTTTTATTCTCATTTTGAATTAAGGGTCCCATTGCAATGAACTAACGCCTTCTCTCCTCCATCAGCTGACTCTCACCACTCATGGATGGGAGAAGTTTCCTACCAACTTAAAAGTGATTAGCTTTACAGCCATGTAAATCCCAAATGTATCCTCTAATTTTAACAATCCTTGTAGTTCTTGATGATGGCTGAAACATTCTGAATAACAACTCTTACAAGTATTATTAAACTAGTAAAAAAAAATTCAATTTACTTTACAGGGTGTTTCAAAATTATGTACAATAAATTTAGTGACATATTCTTCAGGTCAAAAGAAGACGAAGATGTTCTATAGCACTTTGTCTGAAAACAATTTATTTACGTGATACAGCCAACTAAACCCCTGGCTCCAAATTACAGGAATTGTTCAAAGTGCCTGCCACCAGCTCGCACGCACGCTTCGGCTCGTTGCATAAGCGACCGTCTGATGTAATGGAAGAGTTCGTCGCCAGCGTTACGAACGGTTTGGCATGCATTTTCAATTCGATGTCACAGATCCATAATGTTAGGAACTTCTGTGCTGTAGACGATCGTTTTCACATGACCCCACAGAAAAAAGTCCAAGGGATTAAGGTCGGGCGATCTTGCAGGCCAGGCTACCGGTCCACCTCGACCTATCCACCGATTCGTGTATGCAGCATTAAGATGTGCTCGCACAACATGACTGAAATGTGCTAGAGTGCCATAATGCATGAACCACATGTTAGATCTTATCAAAAGAGGAACATCTTCCAGTAATTCTGGCAATGCATTCTGCAGAAACAAAAGATACAGGTATTGGACATTGAAACTGAAACACCTGGTAGAAATCCAAAATCTTTATTTAATAAGGTGTTGGGGTACCGTGGGCAGCCAGCACAGCAGTAACACGTCTTGGGAAGGATCGGTAGAGGTCCTGCACAGTTTGCACCCCAAACCATTACTGATCCACCTCCGTGTTTGACTGTGGGTGCCAAGCAGTCTGGGTTGTAGGCATCAGAGGGGCTCCTCCAGACGAATACCCTCCCTGTTGTTTGGAAGACAGTGTAGCTGGACTCGTCCGAGAATATGATGCGTTTGAGGTCATCCAACGTCCAGGTTTTATGCGTCTGGCACCACTGAACCCGCTTGGAGGCATTTGTACTACTGATGAAAGGCTTCGGTATAGCAACCCTGCCATGGATGTTGGATTTATGCAGGTAACGACGGATTGTCTTCGTGCACACAGGTTCCTGGAGGTGTGTATTCATTTCTGCGGCGATTTCTGCTGCGGTGGTTTTCCGCTTCCGTGCAACAATCCTGGTCAATGTACTGATGTCTCTTTCCGATAACTTCCGTTTTCCTCTGCAGTTGCTCCTCCTGGACGTGGTTCGTCCTTCCTGTTCATATGCACACATCACCCTGGATACTGTAGCACGTGAGACATCACAAAGTGTGGCAGTTTTGGACACAGATGCATCTGCTAGACGCGCCCCAACAATCTGCCCTCTTTTGAAGTCGGATATGTCTCCCATTATAGCGCTCTGCACAGACAATTTGAAGCTTACTATCGAACTTTTCTACTGGAGTGACTACCAAGACCTCTGACACGTGATTCATTGATATGCATACGATTAATTACCTAGCAGAAGGTTCTATTCAGCCCTGGGGGTATCCAGTGCTATTTGCGAAGGTGTTTTAGTTTCAATGTCCAATACCTGTATGTTCGCCCAGTCAATCGTGGCGGCAACACATAAGGGCCAATTAAGTTATTCCGACAATTCCACACCAAATGTTCACGGAGAAATGCTCTTGATGCACTCGAGCTCTGGTAACATGTGGTTTAGCATCTGCCCAATGGTGCTGGTTGTGAGAATTTACGATTCCTGTCCGGGTGAAGGTTGCTTCGTCTGTGAAAAGTATCTGGCTGAGACAACTAGGGTCTGCAGCATGACGACGTTGTATCCATTGGCAAAATTGTTGTCGGTGTGGATAGTCCGTTGGGTTCAGTGCCTGAACCAGTTGCAGGTGGTCTGGGTGCAAAAGCTGATGGTGAAGAATGCGCCAAACAGATGAGTGCGGAATGTGTACCATGGAAGAAATAGGACGGGTGCTTGTCTGTGGTTCATCATGTAAGATGTCAATTATCACATCCTCCTTATCTGGAGAATGTGCTACAGGCCGCCCTTGTCCTGTTTGACGGCCAAAGGAACCACGCTCCCTCAAATGTCTGTCGACAGATACAAATGTTCGGTTATTTGGCAAACGTCTATTCGGAAAGCGTTCTTGGTAGAGTCTTCTTGCTTCCACAGCATTTCCGTCCGCAAGACCATACATTAGGTGCATGTCAGTGTATTCTGCACTGGAATACGTGTACATGACTTTTTTTTACGTAAATCGTAATGCGTATGTCAAAGCACGCAAACATTCTGAAATTGATATTCCTAGTGGATGTACAGTAGTGAAACTACAGTAATGGAAACAACTGTACACAACTAATGGAACAACCCTAAAGTAGGTTTAAATGGAACAAACCACTCAACCTAGTGTTGGGTCGAAACGCTGGAACTGCTAAAATATCGTCCGCTAACTACCGTGCTTCCCTACTGTATGATATTGGATTACTCGCAAACAAATCGTTTCCAGACAAAGTGCTATAGAACATTTTCATCTTCTTTTGACCTGAAGAATATGTCACTAAATTTATTGTACATAATTTTGAAACACCCTGTATACCAGGTAATACAAGACCATTATTCTTTTTTGATATTCATTTCATTGCTGATGAAATTTTAACGCTATATAGAAAAGATGATGACGAGATTTCGGATAACTTCAGTTATCAATCAATATCTTTTAAACTATTCCATTAATCAAAGGTTATTTTCAAACAGTATTTTAACTGTAATCCATCTTTGAACAATATGGAGGTAAAGATTTTAACATGAAAAATGGAAGGTAAAATTCTATGACTTGAACCAGGTACCATGGATGAAAGACTGAAAGCACAATGAATATCCAAATTCATCGCCTCTACCAAGTGGATACTCATAATCTATGGTTTGAATCCAGGCTGCAAATTTTTTCTTCTGATTTTCATATTGAAGTGTTAACTCTAGTTCTTATTTATTACTTTGATGTTATGAGTTTTCATCAGCTTTCTGATGGTTTGGAAAGGAGGAATTCCCAGTCTGTAAGCTAGATGCTTGCCTTATCATTGTTCCTTCACAATGACTACTTTGGGGCATGGAGACTGCCTTGCTGTACTATAATTAACTTATTACAGGCTGATTGATAAATAGTGAACATGGACTATTTTTTTTTATTTATTTTTTTTTTGTTTTCACAACTTATTCACTTTCTGCTGATGATGGCAACAGTGTTGCTGAAATGTACATTCGGATATTTTTGTATAAATCTTTTGTTTTTAAGAGATAACTTTTGTATTACTAGCTTTCTGATTGTATGTAAATTTGTTTTTTTTTGTTATTTAACAATAGTCCATGTTAACTATTTATCAACCAGCCAGTAATAAGTTAATTATTTATCCTCTATACACAGTTATTTTTTACTATTTGTATAATTGCTGTACTATGTTCATAATGGCCCAGTGGCAGAGTCGATGAGCTGGATATTTGTGGTCCCTGTTCAAATCCAGGTTGTGGAATTTTTTCTTCCATTTTTCTTGTTAATATCTTTACCTTATGTTGGAGCATTAAACTCCAGTACTTATTTATTACTGTCTTAACAACATACAGTGTTAGTCAAAAATTATGTCAACACTAATGGATTATACTAGTAATAACACTTTATCATTGTTCCCATTTTTGTTCATTTATTTTCTTTTCATTCATGTTTACATAGTCAACCCTCCTACAATGTGATAGTCTCACAATGTGGTTTTCATATAATGTGGAACAAAAATTTTAACAAATCCTCCTATAATTTCTTTTAACTTTTCCTTGTTTCGAGCTTATTCCTTTGGAATGCATGTATAATAATAATAATAATAATAATAATAATAATAATAATAATAATGATACTCTTATAACATGGTTTTTATATTGCTGTGTACAGCTTAATTAGATTAATTGTAAGCAGTCTCCCTAAAGCATGCATTTTTTTATTCAATTTTTGATTAAAATAATGGATAATTCCCACATTTTTATTCATGGATGTACACTGCAATTTTTCAGTTTCAGTTATCAAGGAATTCTCCTGTAAATGCAGAAACCATGCAACATTACAACAGATGGCACAAGCAAGTCGAAGTTATTATGGGCGGTCACGTGTTCACATGATTTTGTTTCTCCAATTTTGTTCCAAATATAACTCAGTTTCCGTATAAAACAATATGGATTAATCTAATTGTACTAATTTTAAGTCTCTGATAAAGCGGTTTCATACAACATGATACACAGTTTCTATTTACTGTGTTAAGAATTAATTCGATTTTTCTTTATTAATACTATACTGAGATTCTTATAAAACAGTACAATTAACTTTACTTGTATGTATTATTTCCAAATTTTTTATAACGCAGTACAAACAAGTCGTGAAATAGGAGGGTTGACTGTACTTAATCCACCATGTCCTAAAATTGAGAAGCAAATGCTGTTATTATTACTAATGGATTATCTCGGGCACACATTTGCAGATCGATGGAAAGATCAGAGTAAACCATTGATGTAGCCTCAATACTCCCTTGAATTGATGCTCTTTCATTTCTGGTTATGAAATATGGTAAAAGAGCAATTTATACTAGAAAAGTTCATGATATCAATGACCTCAAGGACAGAATAGGGACTGTGGTAACATCTATTTCCTGTGAAATGTGTACCTGGGTTTCAAATGGTTGCTCACTAGTTTTTTTGTGTTGAACATGATGGCAAAAGGGTCGAGACCATCCTGTAAATCATCTTGGATATATGATATATGTTTGTGAATAAAGGTTTCTACCATTTAAGTGTTAATAAAATTTTGACTAATGTTGTATAAGCAACGATAAAACAAGTAAGGTGGACAAGAAAGTTTCTAACAGATTACAGGGGATATGACTATTCTTTATAAAGGTTTTTCCAAAATAATTTTTATTATTTATTTATTTATTTATTTATTTATTTATTTATTTATTTATTTATTGATTTTTCAATTGACTATTGGCAGACAAGATAGATCTCAATAGGGACTTGAATTCAGACATTCTGCAGTGTAATGAAAGGTATTACAAAGACATTTATCAAGGCCAAAACTTCCTTTTTAAAACCATCATCTGCATTTCATTGCTCAGCTATTTGATATTTTGCTTGAATTACCTGTTAAGAAACAATACTATAGATAATAAATAAGAGGATGGCTTTTCAATCTAAAGTTTTCAATTAATAAACTGGGATTGATGAAATTATCATAAGGAGGAATTTGAATGTAAAAAGCATGTTCATGAATATGTTATTTTAAATTCAGAAACAAAGTAGTATTATATAATGAAATGGACCAGTTTGAAATTCAAAGAATAATTATGATATTATAAAATATAATGTGAACAAATTCATAACATTTTTTTTAACAATTACTTAATGTAAGCAATTCTTTTTAAGAGTGTATTTTAAAGACATCTTTTATATTAAAAAGAAAAATTAAATTCAATAATTATTGATTGAATTCAAATATTTCATGAGGATCTAATATGGTTTAATTAATTGAAAATTAATATTTCAAGAGAAAAACTAATTATTTTTTGTTTTCAAGAAATCTAAATACCTAAATAAAAGTATTTATAACACTTACTATATTTAATAAACTTGTTTAAACACAAAAATACAAAAGTTAATTTCATGCTACATGAAGGAGTTTCAACCCAAGCCAACATGCTTAAATGAAGAATATTGGTCGACAATAAATACAGGTGTATGATTTTGCCACAACACACATGCGTCCATGCTCACTGGATTGATTGCAAGTGTATTCATCATCATTTAGATGTTTTCTATATTATATTACATTACAGAAGAAATCAACATCTGTCTTCATTAAATTAAAGTCATTTGATGAAATAATTCCATGAATATTTGTAATAAAGAAGATACAGTTATACAAACAAATGAAAATTAATTAATATATAGTTTCTGTTGCTGAGTTAAGGTGAAAAGATTTTTACAAGTACATATACTCTTCTTATTGGAGTATTTGTTTTCATTCCATTACATCCTCCACAAATTTTAAAGCTTAATTGAAAATTTCTCATTTCCAACAACATTTTAATAATGGCATAGAGATGAACGTTAATACGAGTTGACATGCAACATGGATATCATGTTATATAAACGTGCTAGTGAAAACAGCAAATGAATGGCAGTCATAAAAACATCAAGTGGAAATAATGAGAAACAGTCTCAATGTGTAAAAAGGAATAAACAGTTTTCTTAAATGAAATACTGATGATGGGCTTATTACTGGGTGCAAAAAAAAAAAAAAAAGAAAAGAAAAGAAAGAGGAGGAGAAGGTAAGATGATGAAATTACTGTACTACAAAAAAAATGAGGTGGGGACGTAATTCACACACATCAACATTGGCGTGTGCTACTTACGACGAACTTTCACTGCTAATACTGTTCGTGCTGCCATCGGTTGACTCCCTGCTGGCCTGTTTCACTAGCAAAGAACGGTGCTGACCGGTAAATGCTTCATGACAACGATGCATACCAACAGTACTATGTTTTCTACCACTCTCTGCAATTATTCATTATAATGGTTCAGTTATATTCTGAATAATTAAAAACAATCTCTGTTGAGTGAAGCCTTATTTTAGCTTAAAGGAAACTTTTTCTGTCAATTTAGAATCTATAACAGATATCAATTGTGCTGTATAAATTTAATACCCCTACTACATATATATAAACAATTTTTTCACAAGAAATATTAATTTCAACTTTTTTCTTATACTGATACTATAAAATCAAATGTAATAAAAAATTTCTTTAGAAAGTGTTTGTCAAAATCAAATTGTAGACAACCCAGTGAGCAAGTGTCTTCATTTCTTGAGCTTGGGCATCTCTCCTTCTTAGCAAATATTATCACATCATTTCCATTATTAATTCAATATATTATCCAAATTCTAAAATATAAAAGGGATATATAGAAATGTTACCAATTACAAATCTTGATAATAAAAAAAATTGATATTAAGCCATTAAGTTAATTATGCATCAATGATAATGGGGTTAATTATAGTGTTAAAAAGTAAATTCATTATTTTATATGAAGATTCTGAAATTACTGAAATGATGTGACAGAATGCTATAGTAAGGAGTTACCAACCCTTCACTGCCCTGGCTGCCTTCACCATCTGAAGACTGTCCACTTGGTTGCCTTACAAGGTGTGCCATATCTGAAGGTGCCACCTCTTCACTTCGTTGTACAGTGAATGTGGATTGCTGTTTACGTCGAAAGCCCAAACGATGCTTCAAACCTTGGATTTAAATTAAATGAAACAAATACTTCATAGTAAAGGCAAATCAAATATTTTTCCATTTTCTAAATTATTTTTGTAATTAAGAAAATACTTAGGAAAATCTTCCTTTATAAAGTGGCATAACAAGAGGTTATAACAACTAAATTTTGTAATCTTCAAATGGTATTTTAGAGCAAAATTATATTTCATATAGATTTAAGAACCTATATAAAATTTACATTAAAGACTTCTTATTTCAATAAATCAGTAAAATTATAAATGTTACCATTAAAATCCAAAATTCATCAAAATCCAATTTCACAATCAACATTAGTTGCAGCAAAGCCATTTAAGTCAATACTAGCTTTAACTAGTCAATTCTGGTATTGACAAATTCTTTTTAACAATTATAGTAATCACACACATTTTTCAGTTAATACCCATACAGTACTGATTGAAATATCTCACTTAATTTGACAGAGATAAAATTGGGATGTCCTAAGGAGAATAAATAGGCAAAAAAACAAATTCCATTTTAAAGTTACTTATGCATTGTTACAGCAAGAAAAAATTTCAAGGTGTTAAGAGTTACAAAGGATTTTTCTTTTCCTTGCAAAAGCACTGCTCTAAATAACAAGCCTGTTCCTATAGCTACTTTCCTAAAATCAGTAATAAATATTTAACAATATCAGTTTTTTCAGTCATGCCAATTCTAACTAATATTTTAAAATTACTTCAAGAGTCCATAGTAATTAGTATTGATAAAATGGTTTTACTAGAACTAGTGTTGACTAGTGAGATCAGGTTTTGACAAATTTTGGGTTTTTAACAGCATGATGTATATTCTGATAATTCACTAAAGATTACTTCATCATTACCTTAAAACAAAAAACACAAAAAATAAACTACTTTATTGACATTTCCAGCATATATTTAAACAGCAGACTTATGTCCAGAATCATTTTTTCAAGGTGCATGCAATAGATAATGCAATACATTTTTTTCTCAACCAATTTTTTTTTTTTTTTTGAAAAATAAAATAGTTAATGTGTAACATCAGGAATGGATGGAAAATAAAATATTTATGCTCATTCCATCCACCCTTAGTAATATCCTTTAACCCTTCCACATAAGCTCATCATCATCGTCTGCTAGTTGGCAATGTTAGCTTTCAAACTAGATTCTGTGAGTGATGTGTGTCACAAACAAAGACTAGTAATTGAATTTCTTTTGGTAGAAAATAAGACCACCACAAATATTTAGAGATGTTTAAAAAGTCTTTGAAGAGATCATAGTGGATGTCAGTCATTGGGCAAACCAGTTATCATCACCAGAAGAAGGTGGAGACAGAGAGACAGACTTGCAGAATGGTACTGCAAGGATATACCGATCAGTCTTGGGAAAACTAGGGAACAATGTAGTGTATTTAAAATAAGTCCTGGATGAGGAAAAAAGGTGTTGCATTACTCATTAAATGCCCTAGTAATATAGACCATAAACATAAGAAACTGGTAATAAAATTTAATCCTTAAGAATTGAAATGAAAGTTGAATTTGAAAACATGAAAAACGAAAAATGTTTGCCTATTTTCTTACTGGCAAGGAGCATCCCCATGTTCAAACAAACAAACAAAACAAACAAACAAACAAATAAAATGCATATACAAACACAAACACGCACAAATTCAATCATAGACCATTTTACTTACCTCTAAATTCAATGGATATAATTTTATTCTGTAAAACTCTGCAGGCTGACTACTAAAGGCTCCATTCAGTCACTTTTCTCTTGCCTGCTATTACACATTCAAGACCATCTCTTGTTTGTGCATGTAGTGAAATGAAAAATCAATCCAACCACTATACTGAGATTGGCTGAGGTAAGATGTGACATAAATGAACTAAGAAGATGTTCTTGCATTTGTTGGTGGTACATTTTGCAGTAGTAGTTAGTACTTTGATCATTTTACAGAAAGCCCTCAAATGCATTTTCCTTAGGGCACTTACATACTTTAACCATTCAAAATTTAGTTACACAAATGAAACATCCTATATACAGATTTTTCATGCAGATTTCTCCTTAGGTTTCAAAGTGGCGCTTTGCTATAGAACCCTCTAGTTGAACTGCAGAGTTTTAGAGAAAAACAACCATCACTATTGAATTCAGACCAAAAGTCCAATGACCTATAATATGACCAACCCCAACTTTGACCTAACTCCTATTGGTCATGCACATCAGAAAGTATAATCATTGCTTAGTAACAAGCCCAAAATGTAAACATGATAGCCTCTGACGCCCGAGGACGTGGGTTCAACCCCGGCCGAGGACGACAAGGATTTTTTCAGGGGGAAAATCCTGAGATCACGCACTTCCTTCGGAAGGGAAGTAAAGCCGTAGGTCCTGTATATTCGTTTGCCGGCTGCACATTAAAGAACCCTTGCGAGGCAAAATTTGCAGCCCCTATAACGCCGTCCTGAAATGACCATAGCAGTTGAAAAGGACATTAATACCAAACAAACCAAACCAACCAAACAAAAGGTAAACAAATGTCAAAGAATATGAAATGAAACTATGTTATCTGTTTTTTAGAATACGTATTTCATTTATTACCAAAGTGAATGTATTTTAATTTTTAAATAAATTCAAAATAAAGTTATTTTAAAAAATAAAGCTAATTATAGCCATTTTGTAGAGTGTGTCGTTAATTATAATTTAAATGTTTTTCCCGATTATAAGTTGATTATAATCATTCTATTTTAAAATGGTTAGGCTCATTGGAACAGTTAAATTCTTTCATTATAAAATTTTTATTTTTTATAAATCTTAATTCAGAATCAGTAACAACAATTTTTCTTATTTCTTTCAGTTGATTTTCAGTGAACTTTCATTAATATTTTGTTAATTCTAATGAATAATAGTTAATTATTTAAAGTATAACACAAATAACTAAACGACGACGGGCTCGAACTGCTTTCAGTCATAACTTCAGCTATCTTGGTAGGAGTTGTGTGTCCGTCACATTCAAACTATTTTCAGCCATAGTATTTGCTGTCTTGGCAGGAGCAGTTAAAATTGCAGGACATCACAAAATTCCTGTTTTATGCATTTTTCTCACTCGACTTTTTTCACTTTTTTTTTTTTTTTTTAATCTTTTTAACAAATTTTTAAGCACAAAACAAATTCACCCATCAAATTATGTCAGGACTACTTTATGTTGAACATTCATTCCTTCTTTGGAAAGTGTTGTTTGGCTTCAACCAATCAGAGTTAGGCCAAAGTTGGGGTTGGTCAGACTATAGTGTTCAAAACCTGTCGTGTTCTTTGTTAGTGATATGATATTAGAGAATTACCCTTTACAGATTACCAGTAATGCAAAAAATATTTTGATTCCTAAAATGAGAAAGAATCAGTCAAAATCCCTTTTAATGCACTAGGTGGTCATTTATTATGATCAGAAGAACATTCTATGCAGGCAGTTGACTATACAAATTGTTGACGTCAATGCACTGTGGACACATAAAACATTGAATCTAAAGAGTTCAGTAGCATTTATGTGTGTTATTGTAGTTAGAATGGTACATCACAAGATTTCACAGATTGTTAGCAGAATAAATATTAAATAGATTTTTTCCTTTCTTTGTTTAGCACCCATTTTATTTTAGTTTTGGATTAAATTCACGTTTTATGTTCTGATTTATTAATGATTAATTTTTGAAATATATCAAAGCTTTCTTAGGTTTATTGATCACTAGTGCACAGTTTATAAGACAGCAATTCATATTCAAAAGCAGACCTGATTGACATTAAATCATTTTAAACTATTGAAATCAGTCATAAATATCATTAATAAATAATAAAAGTATGCAATTTAATACAGAATTAACATATAAAATTCAAATTCTACAAGATGTAGTGGGATTCTGAAAGGTAACTGCAAAAAAATTAGTAATAACAGCTCATTTAAAAAGTTCTTGTGTATTTCTGAACCCTGGTCTTTGACAATGAATAGCACCTGAACCCCTTTGCATCCACACACCTATTCCTTTGAGAAGAGTTTAATCATTTACACTGGAACCGTTGTGTAACTAATTAATTATTGAAAGATAATATTTTTTACATAACGCTTAAAAAATTCATATAAAAGTTCGAAATAAAGCCCAGGTCGACTTTCATTTACAACCGACTTATATGGGAAAATGTACCGGAATCCAACTCTTTTCTCTGACACTCCATATCATTGTCATTTCCAATAACATATTGTCAGTGTATATAAAAATTAACATCAGTCCATTCACTAAGCTTTTCAAGTGACAACTGCACTCTTCTTCAGGCAACACATGATAAAAGATGATCTAATGGTTGAAGAATTTGAAATGACGAAAATGAAAACATAAACACAAACATAAATAAAATTATTCTAGTTCCATAATTCTTTTTCCATTATTGATCAGTGTTTTTCTTCTCCTCCTAATAATCTTTTTAGTGATTCTCTTGATTTCTCCAAACCTGATCACTTCCCTATTTTTTAAAATTTATTCATTGTTAACTCTTTCTATAACCCAAAATCCTCCCACAAAAAAGATTTGTCTCTTCAAATAGATTAGTATTATTTCTTACGTATTTAGAGCTCACGGATTGGCAGGAGACCTTTAGCGATAATGAAGATATCAATATACTCTTTGGAAAATTACTTTCTCATACTTCTTTAGGTTATAACCGTTATTTTCCTGTGATAACTGCTACTGTTAATAATATTAGTCAATCTTTCCACAAGCCATGGATGAATTCTTATGTCTTTTCACTCGTTTCTCATAAGTGTGCTTTATATCGTAAATTTCGCCAGAATCCTAATTTGAATACTAAACTTAATTTTCAAACTTTTTCTAAACACATCCGGAAAGCAATCAAATCTGCTAAATCTAATTACTATACACAATTTTTTCATATTATGTCTAATAGTAAATCTAAGTGGAAGGAAATTAATAATTTACTATGGTTATTCACAAGCCCCAACTCCTTTTAACAATACTGTTAAACCTATCCCTGATGCTTTAACAGAGTTTCTTGAGACCTTACTTCCCTCAGCCGCTACTTCCCCGTCCTTTTCCCAGCCATACCCATTCCCAACCCCCTCCAATCCTTTTTCTTTCTTTGCCTCTCTCACCTCTCCCAAGGAACTGATAAGGGTTTTCCACCAATTTGTGACGGCACGTGAGTAAGATCTTGTGTGATATTACACACGTCCTGCCACTACAAACATGTAAGCAGAAGCATACATGTTTGTGTTAGTTGGTAAAACAAAAGAGAGTGAACGCTTAACATCTGAGAAATAGAAATACGGTTAGTAGTATACTGTAGATAAGAGTGAAATATAATTAAAAGACAATAAAGAAAGAAAGGAAAAGCTATACATGTGGAGCAAAAGAGGAATAATGAGTTTGGGGAAATATAGCAATAATAGTAGTAGAATAAGAATGATTTATTTAAGGTGAACCGATCAGAATGAGATCAAAAGGACACACACACAGAGACAGAATAAGTTATTTCAATTTGAAAATGTCATAAAATAGAAGGACAAAGATTGTAAAGAATTTTATATATTTTATTTAGTGGTTATAACATTTTTATTTATTACATTTTATTAACTGATGTAAAAAGAATTTCATATAGCTAGAATTGTGATATGGAAATCGATAGCGATAGCAAAGTAGGCTTATCGCTCTATTATATAAGGATTAAGTGGAAAGCATTCAGAGACAATGAAAGGGAGAGTGAGAGGCGTTGCCTAGGCAACAGCCAATGCCAAAACTTGTATTCCAGGAACTGACCCCTGTGAACAATAGAGAAATAAGGTCAAGTGATAAAGAAGGGACAGAAAACTAGAAAAAAAAATATAGAAGAGAAAAAGCACTCGCAGAGAAAAGACGTGCTGAGCTGATATAACGAATTTTAATGAATATGGAACTGCACGTTAGGCCAAGCCAAAAAGGGCATATGCTGAGCCCCGAACACGACCGGGAGCTGCCACGGCCCTAGAGACCGACTCCAGAGGAACGACCAGCCGAGATGAAGGAAGCGCAATATGGCACGAGAGCGGAGGAGTGCGGTGACCTCAACGGACCCGAGCTAGCCAAGAAGCCGAGCAGGAGCACGCGGGAATGGAGCCTTATACCTGGACGTACCGACAGCCAGGACGAGCGACTTGTTAAAGTGCTACCAAGACAGAATAGTGATGTGATCAGATAAGTGAACGTTTGAAAAGTGTTTTTAATGGGCCCCGCATTATTTTGAATTATGATATGGTAGTAACAGTGTGGAAAAATGTTTTATAGTTATCACAGAGTAATGAAAGTGTGGAATATGAGACATAGAGATAAATGTATGCTATAAAGATTTAACTGACTTAAGAACTGAAGGTAGACTGATAATGGGAAAGACATTTTTGTTAAGTTTGAGTGATGAAATATGATATGATTGTAATAAGCTAGAAGTTAAGCTTGGATTTATATTTTTATTATCGATATCGAGTTAACTACATTTAGTAAGAGCTTAAGTAAAGTCCTAGGCAATTTTTTTTATAATAATTTATAGTAAATTTAGTAATATTCTTTTTTTTTGTTTTAATAAATATTTTAATTTAATTTTTTTAAATGTGTCTATTTGAGTGTGCCATTTTGTAGTCCTCCCATATAAAAGGGACTAGCATCCACAAGCGGGTCAATATCCACTGCCAATAAACCACAAGACCAAAGCCCCTACACAACACCAGTACCAAGAATGCACAAATTCTACAAACCCAAACTTTCCCATAATAAGATGACCCTATGTGCTAGTATTGCTATCGCACCAAATGCCCTACTAACAATCCAATCAAAGTATACAATCTAACTTCCACAGTTCATTAACACCTCTAAACGTCAAGAACATCGTTAAATCCAACAATCAAATGAATAACCAAACTCAGGCGATTCACAACAAGCAAAATAAACAACTTAGGCATCTATCTCCATAAACATCAAATATAACTAAGTCACCAATACAAATAAATACAAATACGTAAGACTTCCTTATTAGTCAGCTCTCTAATTAACTTACAAAGAACAAATCCTCTATAAAATAGCTGTTCTGCCATCAATTAAATTCATAATCCAATAAAATCAATAATCTTAAATTTCTACAATTCTCTATCAAACAGATAATAAGTATAACCCTTCAAACTATCAATCAAACAAAGTTACAAACTTAAAGGCCTACTAATAAAGACAATAAACTCTTGTTAAATCCAAACCCACAGATAATTAGAATCCATAATCTAAATTTCTTAAATCTTATCATCCATACTAAAGCTTGATATTAAGTTACTAATCTAAAGAAATTAATGATCTACATCTCCAGAAAATATCAACAACAAGACAAAATGAACAATACAAAATTACCACGTGGTTTTCTCTTTCCAAGAGAGGGTTAGGCCTAACCACCGCTCACATCAACAACGCAACAGGAACCCAGTCCGAGTGGAACACAAATGTTCCCGGTCTAAAGTCATCTGCTTCGGCATCGTCGTCTTCTTGGGCTTCCATCTCGATTACGTCCTATCAGTATCGTCTCAGGATCTTGAATGATTTCTGATTGCGACAATCGACAATCGAACAGTGCAGGTAAAACAAAACGAGTGGTCCGAAAGCAACGCTTTCACTGCCATACTCGTCCAGAAAGTAACCACAGGAAGTACACTGAACTAGGCAAGAAGCCAGATGAAACCTAGTTAAGTCATCCAGAGGATAAGATGGAGTCCTTTCCTATCAGGACGATAGTGTTGATTGTTGATTGACGAGGGACAAGGGACACGAGGAGCTAGGAGATCCAATATTCGGGAAATATCGCCTTTTGGATGTCGTCGAATTGATGTCCAGGAGGTGACGCTGCCTGCGATGTCTAAGAAGGCTTCTGAAGGTAAGCGGGTGCTCAAGAATACCTGCAACCAGAGGATTGGAATGGTCCTTCATCTTCAGAAGCAGCTTTTTCATCAATTCCTGGACGTGATTCCCAATGGGAGGTATCTCAAAATCGTCGGCAATAGAAGTATTTGTTGCAACTCTCCTGTCAAGTTGAGCAATGGTCCTCAAGGTAACGATTTGGAAAGTTTGGAGGTCCTTCCATCTGGACTTACATATTGTAGCCCATGCAGGCATACCATAAAGCAAGATGGTTCGGATTACCATCCTATACAGCAATAATTTTGCAGTCCAATCCAAGCACGCTGTTTCGCCCCAGAAGAGCTACCAGACTGAATTTTGCCTTCTTTGCCTTGTTGATGGCGTAGGAGACATGGTCGCCCCAGTTAAAGGCCTACTAATAAAGACAATAAACTCTCGTTAAATCCAAACCCACAGATAATTAGAATCCATAATCTAAATTTCTTAAATCTTATCATCCATACTAAAGCTTGATATTAAGTTACCAATCTAAAGAAATTAATGATCTACATCTCCAGAAAATATCAACAACAAGACAAAATGAACAATACAAAATTACCACGTGGTTTTCTCTTTCCAAGAGAGGGTTAGGCCTAACCACCGCTCACATCAACAATGCAACAGGAAACCCAGTCCGGGTGGAACACAAATGTTCCCGGTCTAAAGTCATCTGCTTCGGCATCGTCGTCTTCTTGGGCTTCCATCTCGATTACATCCTATCAGTATCGTCTCAGGATCTTGAATGATTTCTGATTGCTGCTTCCGACCACCTTATATATCCAGGGCAAGCGTCGGGCTGCCCTCTAGTGGTGGCGTGGGTGAAGCTCTCTCTCACTCTGCTTCCGGATTTCAAGTGGATCGCTTCTGGATCCTGACACAAAGTGACGTCATTGCCAGCACGCTAGATTCGATGCGTGTGCGATATACTTAATAGAAAACTTCCATTAAAAGATTTACAAAAGGCACAAACTTCCTCTTGTCATGGAGATACATAAGTATAATAAGGTATTACAATATTATTAAAGGTAAATCAATACAATAATAAGATTCAAATGATTTCTAACACTCGATTAGGGCTAAGTATACCAAAAAGTCAAAACCTCTCACTGAGGGTATTTTGCCCGCGACAAGATAGGGCTTTTGTCCAGCAAAAAAGTTTTGTCCTAATAAAGACTAGGGTAAACATAAAGGATACACCAAATTGACACTCGAAAGTGTCCTGTAGCCCTTTTATATGGGAGGAGTTACTGTAACCCAATACAAAAAAATCATTATTACAACAAACTAAAAAGTGACTATGTCACAATGCTAATGAATATCGTAATTATTGGCCTATTTCTATTCGGCAAAGTTGACCTTTAGGAACTGCGAGCACTGCATGCACTACAGAGAAGCATCCTTCAGAGACACCTAATTGAACAACTCATTCATAGCAACTGTTTTGTATCCGCCCAGCAGTGAAGCATCACTTATAGACGCCACTGTTGACCCATAATTTCGCAGCATTTTACTCTGAAGTTATTAATTACTATTAGAAACTAATAACATTTATTTTAATTCGTAAATGCTTAACAAGAATCAATTAATTTTATTGAAACGCTTAGTATAAGAATTTACAAAATTATTACTAATTAATAACTGATTTAAACATTTGACATATTAAAAAAATTACTAAATTGCAAAAAAAAAAAAATAAGTTGAGTGGGTCTTGTATCACATAAATGAATTCTGTATATACACTGTCGCGATCTGTAGATCTTAGGTAATACTAGGTCGCGATCTGTTTGATTGTGATTTGTTTGAAGTAGGATCCTGCAAAAACCCCACCGGTCAAAACTCCTAGAGTAATAGCACAAATGAGGACATATCCTAGAAATAAACCTTAATTTTTATCTGATTTTTTATAATTTATATATTATTTTATCGAATTATTTGAAAAATATATGGGTTTTTAATCAGAATTTACTAGAGTTTTTATTTTCGTATTTGGAGAGGGGGGGGGTCTTTTTTTAAATTTATTTTCTAATATTAATTTACCGAATTAATTATTTGGTGATGGCGTTGGCCATAAAATTTATACTACATATTTTCATTATTGTCGTGCATTCGGGTGAATATGACATTAAATTTAAGTGATAAATGAAAAATTAAGCCACGAGCCTACATTACAGTCAACAATGAGTTAATTGCTCAGAGCGTCGCGATCTCAGACTGGAATTTTCTTTTTCTTTCCTATTTTCATTTATTATTTATTTTAACGCATTTAACATCTGTATTGTAACATTTTAACATCTGAGGCATCGTTTTTAAATAATCATCAGCTTTTCTTTAATAAATTTGATACTTGGGGTCTTTGTTACTGTAATAATGGATAGATCATGTGGCTACACTATGACCTATCCATTATCAGAATCATTTTTATATTTGCGGCGTAAGACCGTGTAGCGAATGTACGAATAACTCCCGTAATAAGAAAAATAACGAGATTTACTACTACTCCAAAAGAAAGGATCGACATACTATAACTACCATCACAACCTCTGCTGGTCTTACCATTACTGATGGATTGGATATTAGTAACCGTTTTCCCCAGCATTTCAGTGAAACTGTCTCTACTTCTTTCAACACATTCTCGGAGAACTGTCTACATATTTTCCCCCTATTAATAATCTCATCTTAACGGAGTTCACTGATAGAGATGTTGCCTACGGCATTAATAGATTATGGACCAAGCCTTGCAATTCTCCGACAGAGGTTCCTTCCTTTATTCTCAAAGGCCTTCGAGATATCATAATTATTCCTCTTAGGCTCATCTTTAATTTGTGTCTAAAAGCTGGCCACTATTCTAAAATAAGGAAGAGTGCGGTTGTGGTTCCTGCCTTTAAGGGTGGTTCTGCCAAACGGACTGACATTGCTAGCTATAGGCTGATCTCTATCCTTCCACCCACTGCCAAAGTCTTTGACAACATCATTCCTAAATAATTTCTACAACATGTCCTTTCTCATGTTCCTGTGTGTTAACATGGTTCATTCCCCGATGTTCCGTTGTGAGCAATCTTGTATCTCTCACCACTCATGCTCATGATTCTCCTGACCACTGCCAGCAACTTGACGTGGTCTACTTTAATATGCAAAAGGCGTTCGACTCTGTCAATCATGAGTTACTAATTAAAAAATTGCATGCGTATGGGATTGTTGATAGACTCCTTCGGATAATACGCTCTTTCCTGTTGGATCAACAGTTTGTTGTATCTATACGACATCATTCATCATTGCCCTATAGGCCTCACTGTGGTGTTCCACAGAGTTCTGTCCTAGGGCCTTTATTATTTATCTTCACTGCTTGACCTCCACGAGGTGATTAGAAGCTCCCATATATTGATGTATGCAGATGATGTGAAACTTTTTGGTAACATTATAATTGTCTTAATGCTCACCTGCTTCAGCAGAAAATTAATGCAACCAAATGTGACAAAAAAGACCAATTTTTTCGAATTCTCCTAGTCTGTTTGTGGAAATGTGCAAGTTGCCAAGCTCTGTGTCCGTGATCTTGGCGTAATCGTTGATAGCTCACTTTCCTATAATTCCCATGTTGACTGTTCGTCTGAAAGCTTACAGAGCTCTTGGTACCATTGTGCGCAATGGAGCCGATTTTCGGTGCTCTTCTACATTTGTTTGGCTCTGTCGGAGTCTAGTTTTACCCATTTTGTCCTACTGTTCTGTTTTATAGAATGGGGGTTCAAATATGCAGTCTTGTAAACTGGATAGGGTGCAAAATGTTTTTCTCCGGTTTCTGAAGCGGAAATTCCCGAATTTTGATGTACCTTCAGATCTGTGTGCACTCTCAGACATTAAAATGAAGATTGATTTTGCCTTTCTTAAGAATGTTTTAGTAGGGAAGATGGATGCTCCGAACCTTCTCGAGTCCATTTTCATCCGAGTACCGTCTCATACTACGAGGAAGCCCGTGTTAAAGCTTTGGCCTCCTATTAAATTCAGAGAAGAATTTCGTCGAGATACAATGTTCAGAATTCAAAAACTATACAATGAGAATTCTGATATCATGATTTATTAATTAATTTTCCTCGTCATGTTACTATCCTGCCTTTGTGATTATGGTTGTATTTATTGGTTTATCTTGTAACTCTCATTCTATTTGCTCGATATTGTAGTTCCGTGTTGGCTTGAATTAGCTGTGTGAACATAGTACATGAACTGAATTGAATTGAATTATTATTATTATTGAATTTTTTCTTTGTAATTATTATTACGAGGGGCGATTGATAAATAAGGTCTCCATGGCTGTAACTTTTTTATTTGTTAACCGATTTTCAAAATTCTTTTTGTAACTTATACTCACATTTGTCCTCTATGTAATGCACTATTCACTTTTCGACATAGTCCCCATCCTTTTCCACGCATTGCGCCAACGCGTGACCACTCGGGTGAACCCGTTGAAGAGGAATTTCTGGGTTGTTGTCGACACCAGGATTGAATGTCAGCTTTGGACCCTCTTCTGGAGTACGATAACGTCCGCCCGCACACGAGTCACTACACACCAGAGGCGTTGCAGCGCCTACAGTTCAAAGATGAAAAATTGCAGTTCAAAAATGAAAGACTTTGCACATTGCGACTCTCACTACTTCCCAAAGAAGAAAGAGCCCCTTAAGGGACATGAGTTGGCTCTGACGGCGAGGTAAACGCTGCCATTCAATCCTGGTGTCGATAACAACCCCGAAAT
Organism: Rhysida immarginata; assembly: GCA_023313115.1. NCBI lineage: Eukaryota > Metazoa > Arthropoda > Chilopoda > Scolopendromorpha > Scolopendridae > Rhysida > Rhysida immarginata. The sequence continues at coordinate 4,164,846 of JAHWFO010036886.1, forward strand.
TCCTCTTCAACGGGTTCACCCGAGTGGTCACGCATTGGCGCAATGCGTGGAAAGGGATGGAGACTATGTCGAAAAGTGAATAGTGCCTTACATAGAGGACAAATGTGAGTATAAGATACGAAAAGAATTTTGAAAATCAGTTAACAAATAAAAAAATTACAGCCATGGAGACCTATTTATCAATCGCCCCTCGTATATTTCTGTTAATCTGTATAAATAAAATTGTGCTTTTCTGTTTTTTTATTGTCCTTTTTTTTAATTACGTTACTTCTCTTTTTCTTGTATCTTAAATAACCCCATTTTGGGCCTTTGGCCTGTTGGGGGGCAACATAGCGGCTTGACCTTCCAGTTTATTTGGTGGGTTATTCCCTGTTGTTGTTACTTATTATTATTATTCTTTACACCAAATGGTTTGTTTCTTTTTAGTATTTATTTGCGTAAAATGACGACCGTTTATGGGAATAAAATCATAATCACACAAAGAAACTCCGTGTTTACACATTTAGGTTATTTACTCATTTGGTATTAAATGTATGAAATTATACGATTAAGAAATGAGTAAAGAGCTTTTTAATTATTGGTAATCTTACAAACATGGAAACATGGAATTCTTTTGTGTCATTTTAAAGGACCGTCACTTTACGCAAATAAAATCATACAGGACCCGTCATTTCTTTGTGATACAAGACCCACTAAACTTTTTTTTTTGGAGTTTAGTAACATTTTTTAATATATCAAATGTTTAAATCAGTTATTGATTAGTAATAATTTTGTAAATTCTTATATTAAGTGTTTCAATAACATTAATTGATTATTGTTAAATATTTACGAATTATAAATAAACTTTATTAATTTCTAATAGTAATTAGTAACTTCAGAGTAAAATGCTGCGAAATTATGGGTCAACAGTGGCGTCTTTGAGTGATGCATCACTGCAGGGCAGATACGAAACCGTTTCTATGAATGAGTTGTTCATTTGGGTGTCTCTGAGAGATGCTTCACTGCAGTGCATGCAGTGCTTGCAGTTACTAAAAGTCAACTTTGCCATTTAATTTCTAGCTTCCAACATGGATTTACTCCTACACGGAGCATTAACACAGCATCTTCGACTTGATTGAGCTTTTTAGTTCCAATCTGTCCTATAATAAATAATAATATGTCCGATAAATTCGTGGTTTCTTTATTCCTTGATTACACCAAGGCTTTTGACTCTTTTCCTCTTCTCCTCCTTATTTTTAAGCTCTCTTCCTTGTACAATATCTATGGTCCTCCTTTAAACTGGCTAAGTTGAACAGATGTTATTTTTTAAATCTCTCTAATATTTCTTCTGCTAAGCTCATTCGGAATTTTCATGTCCTTCAAGGATCCATTCTTTCTCCTCTTTTGTTCAACGTATTTATCAATGACTTGCCTTTAACTGTATCCTCTACGTCGACTATTCTATATGCGGACGATGTTACTCTTTCTTTCGACGATTTTTCAATCTCACAGTTATAAACGACAATTAATCAAGTTCTCTTGGTCTTAAGCCACTGGAATAAAATTAATCAACTTAAATTAAATTCCAATAAAACTAAATACGTAATTTTCCACCAACGCAATAAACGTTAATATTCCCTCCAAACTTTCGATTTATAATAACTCTCATTTACTCTCTTCCACCCCATCGTTTAAGTATCTTGGTCTTCATTTATCCCCTGATTTATCCTGGGATACCCATATTAGTGCATTATCTAATGCCCGCAATCAAAGATTAGGGATTATTTCTCATTTGCATTATCTCCCTTCCTCGATTCTACTGTTATTGTACTTCTCATTAATCCATTCCTCACTTTGTTATGGAATTCAATTCTGGGGATCTACTTCTAATTTCAATTTAATTCGACTTTTTCCTATCCATAAATGGTTTTAAAGAATTCTTTTCAAACTCTGTTTACCAGCTTCTGTTTCTCATCTCGATTGTTTTTCCGGTGTTGGTACAGTATTTCATATTTACATCTTACAATTAACTACATTTGTTCACAAAGTAATCAACAGTTATCTAACTCTGTCGTCCCCCTTTACAATCCAGCATCAATGCGAGTTTCACTCTTATTCGACTCGCTCTGTGAGTACCATTAGAATCAATTATCAATGCCACCGTATTTCTTATGCCGGTATCAGATGGTGGTCAATATTACCCGAATTCATTCCGTCTTCACCATCTATGGCCATCTTTAGAAAAAGTTAAAAAACTTTTCTCTTTATTAACTATACCCAACCAGTGGTGGCTCGTCCATAGGGGCTGCAAGGCTGCAGCCCCTCCAACTTAAAATGAAAGTTACATTTTATTATCGCTATTCTTAATTTTTTTATATATTTCTCTAAAAATCATTATTTTTTTGTTTGTGATAAAATACCATTCAAAAGCAAATTTTGTAACTATAGCTGTATTTTCCAATAGTCCGTGTGCTATGCGAGCTTACAAATTCTTATGAGCCGCCACTGTACCCAACCCTAACCCTATTAACTTTGTTTATTTTTTTATTGGAATTTAAAAACTATGATTAGCTAATTCTGTTATTTTTTTGTATTACTTATGGTTTTATCTGCCAGAGACATACTTCATCGGCCTCCGGCCTTAATGGCTCTGGCTGGATAAATTTGGCATAGTTAAAGTATTTTTGCTCTGTTGGTGCAGGACGGAGCCAGATTTTTGATTTTCGGTTTGTAAGCGGTGGGCGTGGCATTGGAATTTTGTTCAATTCCCTTTCCAGAGCTTTCTGAAGCCGTCTGATATCGCAGAAAGCTGAAACTTGGCATAGTTAAAGTATTTTTGCTCCGCTGGTGCAGGACGGAGCCAGATTTTTGATTTTCGGTTTGTGGGCGATGGGCGTGGCTTTGGAATTTTGTCTAATTCTGTTTTCTAGAGCTTTCTGAAGCCGTCTGATATCTGAAGATTGCATCTCTCTATATGAAATGTAATGTATAAACTTTTTAAAACATATTTTTTGCCTGGCAGGGAGAGGCTTTGTGACTAGTAAATAAATAAATAAATAAAGTTTAGTGCAAATGATTGTGTACTGAAGAACCTTTTTAGGCCCCATTTCAAAATTATTTATTAATTGCGAAATTTAACTTCGGAATTCAAATTTTTCGTTTTATGATTTTTATTTACACTGACAAGGAGTTATCGAAAACAATGATGATATGGGGTGTCAGAGAATACAGCTAGATTCTGGAACATTATCCCACATTCATTGGTTGTCTACAAATCTTAGCCTGGCGTTTATTTTGAATTTATATTTGCAATTTTTGATCAAAAAAGTGAATTTTTGCCAAACGGGTGAAGTCAGATGGAAATCAAGTTTTTGGCACTTTTTTGATCAAACTTACTTCTTTCGAATTATTATACAAATCCATTATGGGTATGAAAGCAACCTCAATTATTATCAATAACGTATCCCTTAAGAAGTGGAATTATTTCATTTTCTACAACTCTTCATTATTTGTAGAGTTGACATTTAAAGAATTCAATGAACTTTTCACTGGTGACATCTCTTTTTTTAAGTGTTCTGTAAAGTATATTATCTTTCAATAATTAAAGAGTCTTAAATATCATAGTAACAAGTAGTAAACGAGAGTTTACAATGGTAACTACTGAAGTCAAAAATTTGAGCAGCTAAGATGTACTGTAAATTCTCTACTAGAATGTGCCCCCTTTTTCACCCCCAAAAAAACAACAAAAATGCTATCCTCTCGTATAATGCAATCTCCGTTTTTGTCTTGTCGCGAAAAATATAATATGGAAAAATATACAGAAAACTCTTTATTTTTTACATTTTTTAGCATCTGACAATGAGAAATTCAAATAAAAAGTGAATTACAAGGGGCGTTCAAATTTGATCTGGACTTTATTTTTTGTAAATTTCATTGTTGTAAAAATCTAAATTTTCATTGTTGGGATGGCAACTACCACCTGTCATGCAAACACAGAACCACTCATCCGGTTGCCATGACAACCAATTGTTTGTTTAAACAAAATGGCGGACAGCGATGTGTCGACCAAAGTGGAAGAACGAATAATCATCAAGTTTCTCCACAAGGAAGGTGCGACAGCATCTGAAATTCATCAGACTTCAAAGATAGTTCACCGAGTCATGTTTGTCTCGATCATCGGTATTTGCTTGTGCCAAAGGTTTGAAGGCGGGCGAGAATCCACCGGCAATGAACCTCATAAGGCAAGGCCAGCAACTGCTGTCAATGATGGCATCATTGCACGAACAAATGAACTGATAAGGGACAACAGGCATATTCATGTTCAAGAGTTGGCTTCAATACTGAAAATCAGCACTGGCTGTGTGGATACCATCGTCCACAATAAGCTGAAATTCAACAACATCTGTGCCGGATGGGTCCCTAAGCAACTCTCCAAGGATCACAAAACCACCCTGGTGGAAATCTGTTCCATGCTGCTGTAGTGACCTGACAGAGCCGTATCCAGGGGAGGGGGAGGGGGCTGAAGGGGCTCTAACATTGGCTACCATGTTAACTAAATCAGTTACATGGGGGACCTTCCCTGTCACAGATTGGCTACCATGTCAACTGAATCTGTTACATGGGGGACCCTCCCTCATAAGCAGGATTGGGCAGCCCCTCCCCCCCCCCCCCCGAAAAAAATTCTGGGTACAGCCCTGCTGACAGGGAAGGTGACAGCTTCCTAAGGCATGTTGTGACCACCGACGAGAAGGCATTTTCTGAATCTGGAGCAATTTTACCTGTGGAGTAAATATATCTAATTAGCAAAAACTAGTGTTGTCATTTATTTGCGTGATTAGCACTGTGATGGATTCATCACCATACTCCTGAAAGCAAGCGTGCGAGCATGGAGTGGCGACATACTGACTCATAACGACCCAACAAATTCAAGATGACACCGTCGGCAACGAAAGTGATGGTGACTGTATTCTGGGACATTAAGGGTATCATTCATGTCGATTTTCTGGAAGAACGTTGAACCATATATGCACCCTACTACTGTGACATTGTGAGGATGTCCCTGAAGCTGGCACTAAGGAAAAAACGACCAGGACTCCTTATCAGTGGTGTTTGTTTTCTGCAAGACAATGCCAGACCACACACAGCCAAACTGACTATGGACACACTGATGGAATTCAAATGGGACATTTTACCACATCCTCCATACAGCCCGGATCTCTCCCCTTGAGACTATCACCTTTTTGGACCATTGAAAGAGTTCTTGGGAGGGTAGAGGTTCGGCTCCAATGAGGAAGTGAAAAAGGCTGTCCTGATATGGTTTCGACATCAGCCTGAAGATTTCTACAGAACCGGTATCCAGATGCTTCCAGAATGCTGTAAAAAATGTGTACAGAAGCAAGGAGAGTTCTTTGAGAAATAAATGGTGTGTGCGTGTGTGTGCGTGTGTGTGTGTGTGTGTGTGTGTGTGTGTTTGGTAATTTTCTGACTTTATAAAAAATAAAAGTCCAGGTCAAATTTGAACGTCCCTTGTAATGTATTGTATAATGAACTGGACATTGTATATACTGTATAATTAATGTATTTATCAGAACAGAATGTAACTTCGTTAGTTCGAGGCTTCAAAGCAGCTTTGATGTTGCCATCTTTTTGAGAAGTTATTTTCGTATTGCTTTTGGCAATGAGAAATTCAAATAAAAAGTGAATTAATGTATTGTATAATGAACTGTATTGTATATACTGTATAATTAATGTATATTAACAAGAACAGATGAAGGGGGGGGGGGTACCATGTAACAATTTGGGTGCTTTTTAAGGCCAAAATTATTCACATTATAGCAGAGGATTTATGATAAGTCAAGTGTATGGCCAGGATACCTTGTCAACGAGAAAACAATCAGTTTTGGTTTTCGAAATTCTGGGATGGAGATGAATCCCTCGAAGATAACCCACACTCTGAATGACATCAATTAAGGAGATAAATTGACAGGGAAATTAGCTAGCCATGTTTCTTCAGAGGTTCACTTTTATTAGTGTCACTGTAACTCATTAGTTTTTTTAAAGCCTCCCAGGCCATATTTTTCAGGCGAGACAAGTGTTGATGGCAATGCAAATTGTCTAATGATATAATGGTACTACTGAAGTCAAAATTTGAGCAGCTGAAGTCATCCTCATCCAGCAATTATATTCATAACGCTCCTTTCAAGCAGGCCTTACGTAGTGTTAATGACCTTCTTACTACGTTCGACCTCTTCCACGACAAAAGGAACAAATTGAAGTTGTGACGGGACGTGCACGATATTAAATTATCGTACACAGCCCGACACTACAGATATGATAAAGAAACATATCTGTGTTAGCTGTATTATGAATTATTGGCTCTGAAAATAAAAGAAAAAGGTAAAGATCGTGTAGTGGAGGCACTTCGGAATTATCGGGGAATAAAAAGGAGGGAGTTGGGGAGTTTTGAGTATGTTATTTTAATAAAAAAATCTTCGTTATTTGAATTCTCACAAAAGAATATAACTCAATTGGACCCAATAGGTGAATGGCTGATCTCTCTCAACAAAAAAACTAAAATAGTATAAGAATAATAGTGGAAGAAGATATTTTATTCAATTTTTTTCGTATTTTACCCAAGTTACGAAAAGTAGGCCTAGAGCCTGCTTTGTTGAAGGATTAGTAGGCAAAAAGTGCAAACAATGAGCAAGGGAGTGAAGGTGTGGCGTTGCCTAGACAATGAAGGAAGAAAGAGGAAGTTCTGAGAAACAGAAGTAAGGAACAATGAAAATCAAGGTCAAGGTGGAGAGGAAATGGGATACGAAAAAAGAGAAGAGACACGAGATGATCGAGAGATTTAAAAGAGTGTAGTCGACGCTGAGTAGCTGGCGAAATTGGCCTCGAGTAGTAATGAAACCTAAGGTTCTTTTGCGAAGAGAAAGAACACAATATATAACAGTGTAGAAGTGGAGAGAAGAATCAAGGTTGGTGCAGCCGGAGAGATCCAAGATCGACAGACGAGAGGCGACGGGCAAGACAACGGCACAAGCAACTCAGACGTCCAGGTAGGCCTGCCACATCCCACATGACGACAAGCATGCAAGCCAGAGGTAAGCGAACGTGGTCAGGGGTTTGGCAACAGGTGGCTAGAACACAGGGGTATACGGCAAGAAACGGGACCGGGTTCCCTGAGCCGGGGTACCTAGTTGTGTTCGACCTGTGCTGTCTCTCTCGGCGTGCGCCCCTCATTAGCTGGGCTTGAGGGCGAGGACGCGTGGAGGCAGCAAGCCAAGCAGACCTGACTACGTAGCGCGACCGAAGCAGCATCGTGACCGAGAGAGGAGGAAGCACCGCACCCAGACGGAGTCGCCCAGACCCGTGGCAGTCCCAGGAGGAGGAGAGTGACCGTAGCCTACGTGATTCAGCTGAAATCATCATGCAGACATCAGAGACTTCAATTTAAACAGATAAGTGCACAAACTAAATTACAGGCCTGCGCGGAAATTAGTACTGAATACAGGAAATGATAATTGTGAAAGAAAGAGAGACTTGGGTTTTCTTTAAGAATTAAGGAGAATATTCTTTGCTCATTGAGTCTATGCTGGTTAGGAGCAGCAATTTGTTTTGTTAATAATTAAGTTGAGAGAGAGACAGCCAAGTTATGAACCTAATAAGTAAATTTTAATAGAAAAGAAAGGGGGGTGAAAATTCTAGTGGGTTAAGAATACTATAATCCTGTAGTGTGTAAAGGGGTTGGTAAAATTTTCTTTTTGCTTTTTGTTTAAATTGCGAGAGTATTTTAATAGAGGGGAAGGAGAATAATTCTTGTTGCTTGTAACAGTTTTTTTTTTTTTTATTTATCCTATTTTATCTAATAAATGTTTTAAATATAGATTTGGTGGATTTGTTTTTGTTAAATTTGTCTTTAGCGCTAAATGTTGATATATAAGTATTACACCTTGGGTACAATTGAGTGCATATTAATGACTAGTGTGTATGGGGAAGTAATTAAATTTTTGCTATAAGTCCGACCTGCAACCAGGAGCAGAGAAGGGGGTAAAGGGGACGGTTGTAATAGAGGGAACCGGGTGCGTAAGTTTTTTTTTTGTTTTTTTTTATCTTAATAATCAAATAGTAATTTGATAAATTTTGTTGTGTTTTCTTTGCTTGGTTTAAATTTAACTGGTCTTATAATAATATAGGGGGAAAGGGAAAAAGGTAACTACCACTATACGATCTAATATAAAAAAAATATATTGCGGCACAGGTAAGAGAGTATCAGAAGGTAATTAGAGTTTTAAGAGTAAGTTATAGATTTAAGTCTGGGTAAGAAATCAAGGGAATTAGGAGGGCAGCTTAGGTAATATCAAGGGAGTAAATGTTAGGATTTAAAGTGTGTGGTGAGTGTTCTTTAATTAAGTAAGGGTTATTAGAGAAGGTAACACACTAGCGAAAAGGAAGGTAAGAGCAACGCCACATCACAAAGTGTATTAACATTGCATTATAAGTGATATTTATTTTTATTTTTTTTCCTATTGGACTATAACTGAGTTCCTATTGCAATATAACTGAGTTCTCTCATTTTTTTCCTATATGTTCATTGTTTTTATACCCACTTGCGAATTTTTATTTTATTTGCACTCATTATGTATCCAGTTCTTTGAATAATTCTTTTTATATGACAATTATATATTGTACCGATCCTCATGTTTTATGCTTTTAAAGTACTGCTATAATTTGTGTATTTTATCGAAATTTTATAATCTTTGTCATTATTATCCATTGAAATTTATCTGTTGTGTTAATCATCTTTTGATATTACGCTGTACCTGTCAGATTTTACTTATTTCATCTTTTTTTATCTTATTGATAACTTCATTATTACTGTTTATATTGATCATGTAAAAGGGGTATTCCCATATAATTTGATGTTGGTTTTTGAAATTCTGGGATGGAGATGAATCCCTCAAAGATAACCCCCACTCTGGATGACTGCCTGCTGTTTGATGAAGATGCACTGTAAGCACTCATTGAAGCTAACCCATGCCAAATTGTCATGAATTAGCCAGACAACTCTCTATACAGGTGGAGCTGTGCATAACCATCTTCGCCTACTGGGAAAAGTCCAAAAATTAGATAAAAGGACCCCCACGTTCTGTCAACAGCAAATAAAGTGCAGCACCTGATTGCTTGCTCTTCTTTGCTCCAACATCATCACAGAGAGCTACTGCTGGACTGAATCATTATATAGTATGAAAAACAGGTCCTTCACAAAAACATTCATCACTGCTACCCATGGTTATCACCAGGGAACCTGCCTTGAATGAACCTCTAGAAAGATCCCAAAGCAGGAACCTATACCCAAAGAAAGTGTTGCTGAATGATTTCTGGACAACAGTTAGAATAGTGCATTTTGAGTTATTAGAGCAAGGTGAGGTCTTACATTACATACTCATCAGAAACTCCTCCAATAACAACACTACTACAGGACTATGCAAGACTGCACACATCTTTACAGATCTGTTCAAAGATGAAATGTGGGTGGGAAACTTAGCCTCATTCTCCGTACCTATCTGACATCTCTCCCACAGATGATCATTAAATAATCATATGTGCACACGACGGTTTAGAAATTATCATGCCCTTGAAATAGAGTTGCAAGAATCTTTTTCACCTCCAAAAGCAAAGATTTAAACATTACCCCACCACTCCCCATCTATCATCATGGGATTTACACATTATCCACTAATTTAAGAAGTTATTGATTGTGAGGGAGATTATTTTGATGAATAAATTGAATGCCTTTATAAGTTATATGTTATGCAAATGTATCGTAGAAAATACACAAGAACTTTTTAAAAGACCTGATATTAATCAGAATGGAAATTATCATGCTTATGATAGTTTGTTTTTCTTTTGGCTCCGATTATATGCAGCCTGAGATTAAAGTGACCTATAGATAAAAATAATAATATGGTACTACAGAGATATTTGCTGTTAATCAACAAATAAAGTAAAGATACGTGATAGACTTTTTTTAAATGTATAAGTATTTATAATTACTAAATGCCAACAAGGCATTTTTTGAAAAAAATAAACAAACTCCAATATAGAATCTTTTTACCTGTGGCACTAAGTTGAGAGGTGCTGTTGCTTTTTCTAGATAGTCCCATAAAATGAGCCATTTTGGCATTCACTGATCTCCGCCGATGTTTGTCTACTACGGACCCAACAGCAGTGTCAGATAAACTTCCATCATTTCCTTTTATTTCAGCTCCACTACCATTATCAGTACCATTGATATTGGTTCTGTCCATAGTTGATGGTTTGGGATTAGGAGGTCCGAATGCCTGCATCCGGTTGGTAAATTCACTGAAAGGAAAATATCACTTAACTTACAAATTTGAATTTTAATTTCAATTGATGATGTTTTGTTATCAACTCTCAGAATAAGACTTTTAATTTCAATGAATGGCAAAATTAATATAGAATTATTATCTGAAACTGAATTAACACATACTTAGGGATTAATGTTATACACTAAATGAAAATCTTGTAAAATTCCAAAATAAAACTTCAGCTGTGACAGAAATAATTTTAAATTAGAGAATTTAAATTTTATCTAAAGCTTCTAATGGAAATTCATTTTTAGATTCATCTTTTAGATTTTACCTTTTGGGTCACATAAAACAGCAAATCTACAATATTTGTTATGATGTAGACTAAGTGCTATGAAGTAGGGAGATATTATGTAGGAAAAAAATACAAATTTTGATATTGGTTGTATTGTGATGATATTCTATAGTTGTGGTTTGTATTTATGTTGTTTGTATTTACATTATTAATCATAAATTTTCATCAATAATTTGAACAGCTGAGGTATGGCGTAGGATACAAACGCTTTCAGAACATTCATGAGTTATTCTTTAATAAATTTTAAATCAGATTTTAAATAGTTAATTCTTTGTTTAATTATTTAAAATTTATATAACTAGATAAATAAATAAAAAATAATAATCAATACTTGTGAACAGTTACTCAAATGGATAATTGATGTGGGCAATTAAATTCACAATAAAGATGCCATAGTTCACATTTATGACTCGATGATTCGTAAGTGTTGTGCTTGTATCCAAGCTCAAGGGGCATATTTAGAACACTTGTTATACTAAATCGTATACTCTCTTATGCTTTTCAATAAAATGTAGCTCTAAGGTTATCTGTTTGCTACTATACTAATAAAACTTTGATAAGTTGTTACTCTGTATCTAACAGGAATACGTACCATGTTCATCAGACATAATTTGGTCAACCTGACCTCCCCAACAAAATGCCAAAGTTATATACGAGTTATGTTCAAAAAAATAACCAAACTTTTTTTTTCACACACGTGTTCCAATGGTGTTCTCACTTTACCATGCAGTCCTGAAAAGCTTCTTTTGGAATATTCTTCAATGCCATACATATGAAAGGCTTGATGAAGCCTGCAATAAACTACAAAACCGGTCGGGAAATCTTGTGTTTTCTTCCACTATGTACTATAAGGCCTCCATAAATTTCATCTAAATTTTTGTTTATTTCTTTATTTCTTTAGAATTAATTTACAGAGAGCCCTGGCCGGAGCCTGTATGGCCACCTGACTGACGTGTGAGGTCTCGGGCTGGGTTATTGAATAACAGATAATGAGTTTTAATTTATAATAAAAGTTTGGAATTATATATCCTTTTAAAAAACTACAAAATGGTAATTTTTATGGAAGTTCATGATGAAGTTAAAACGGATGAGGGGTTAGTAGTTAAGTTTCCAGCAGGAAAATGTGTGATATTAAGAATCATTTAAAAAAAATGGGGTTATATAAAGGGATATTATAAATAATAAAAAGTTTTAGAGGGGGTTAGTAGGTATTTTATTAGATATAAGCGAATTTTTTAATAATTTTTTAAAAGTTGCACTTGTGGGAGATGATCGGATATGTTCAGGTAAATTGCCCCACCATTTGATGCCTATAAATGAGACGCAACGGCATTGTTAATTATTTCTGGTAAAAGGAAGTCTAATCAGGTTTGACAATCGGGTGGGATAGGGGTGAATGTTTTGTTGATAAGATATTTCAAAAGGAGTAGAAAGAATTAATTGAAGGTTAATAATTTTGTAGATGAATAAGCAAAGTTGAATAATATAAATTTGATAGATGGTTGGAATGCCCAGGAGTTCGAAATAATGGGAAACAGAGTTAGGCAATCGCATGTTAAGCAGGGTTCTTAGAAATCATTTTTGCAAGCGATAAAGGCGTAAGAGATTGGAGTTCGTAGCGGATCCTCAAAATTTGACTCCGTAACAGAGGGCCGAGTGTATTAAGGAGTTATAAAGAAGGATTAATATATTGGAGGGAAGAAAGCAGAGATGAGATATCACTCCCTGTCTTTTATTAAGTTTTGTTAATAGAGTATTAGTATGTCAGTCCCAGGTAAGATCATGCGTTAAATAGATTCCTAAGTACTTAAAAGTATTCTTGGCTAGTAATAAGTGTGAGTTATAGTAAATAGGCAAATCGGTAGGAACATTTAGCTTATTCCGTTGGAAAAATAGCATGTATTTTGTTTTGTTAAGTTTAAGGCAAGCGAGTTAGCCGAGTTCCAGTTGCTTAGGTTAGATAAAGTTTGATTAATATTAGTGGAAAGAGTTGCAATATTAGAATCGGCAAACAGCAAGGTTGCATCATCGGCATATAAGATTAACTCTTCAAGAGGCAAGTACTGAAACTAAGTCGTTGATAAAGAGGTTAAATAGTAATGGTGAAAGGATAGAGCCTTGTGGGACACCTATATTGCGAATCAGTAGTGAAGAAAAATATCATGGGAAGTTAGGTAATAGGAACGATCAGTAAGAAAATCGATGAGCCAGTGAAGTGGGGGCCGCGGATATTTAAGAATGAGGTTAGTTTGTGAATTAGAAGTTGGTGAGACACGGAGTCGAAGGCTTTGGCGTAATCTAAAAATAAAGAAAAAACATAGTTGTTTTTGGACATATGAAAGGATATTTATTCAGTTAATTCATAACAGGCTGTATCAATACTACGGTTAGGAGAGAAACCATGTTGACCCAATGATAACAATTTATTGTTATGAATATAATTGGATAAGCGGTAGAAGTACAGTTTTTAAATATTTTTGAGAATATTGGTAAGATAGAGATTGGGCGATAATTGTGAAAGAATTTAAGAATTTCTGAATTTTTCTTAATGTCTTCAATGGAGTTGAAATGGTGTCCTTTCAGCACTGATTTTAATTTTGGAAATGAGAAAAAGTCGCAGGGGGCTAGGTCTGGGGAGTAGGGAAGCTGGCGGAGGGCAGTCATCTGATTTTTGGCACAAAACTAGCAAATTAACAAGGCTGAAGGGAGAAGCGCATTGTCACGATAAAGGAACCATGAGTTGTCTTGCCACAACAATGGTCTCTTTTTGTGAGTCCGTGAATGTTTTTCCTAGTTCATGCAAAATTTCATGTTGCATCGCTTCTCTTGTAAATCGGACATTGCAAAAATTGCCACGAACACTGAAACACGTTGCACTCAAATGATAATGTTGTGACGGTTTTATGCGGGGTCCCTACTCCGGGCAAGCTCCTCGAATCGCTGCTAATAGCACTCTAGTCTAAGACACTTAATTCTAGTGCTTAAATCTAAATGTGAATTGGACTTACTTACCCCTAATATACTTTTACCCCCCCGTAACCTGTCATTCAAATGAGAGAACCCACCCCTCTAAGTTTCCCTTCTTATGGAGCGCAACGGGGTTCTAATCTTCCTATAAATAGCCTACTCGTGATCGTATAGTGCAATATCTACGTAACAAAGTGTCCCACACTGAAGACTAATAAATCACCACCCTTCTATGACCCATTCGTTCATTTGGCAAGTAATTATGGATTGAGACATGACATAATTGAAGGAATAAAATTTAATGAGGGATTAAATCAAGATAATATCAATACAAAAATAAGTTTCAAAGTAAAGCAATTTAAATCAACTTTAAAGAGTATCAATGATATGTATTACTATTTATCAAAATACATGCATGAATTATATGTGTGTTAATAATCTTAGCTTAAAAGAGCAATCTAACCCTGAACGTATTAAATCTACTGAATTTACTTAATTAATATCAGACATGCGCTCTAGGCAATGTTCCCCTTGATTTCTTAATTATTATCAATTATGCTATCTTGCTTAATGCTACCAGCCTTAGGCTTGAAATGAGTTCAGTTTCTTTTGTCTCTTACACGATGAATGTCACTTTAAATTACACCTTTTCGCGTGGGCCCAAGAAATAAAACACAGTACTTAGCTTTACTGTCGACTCTCGAAGTTTCCACTGATTCTGCTGATATCGTCCGGCGCTTGTCCACCGAAGTCGGTCGTTTCCGCGGTATCCCCGCTGTTGCTGCGCTGATTCAAGCTCCTCTCCTCGAGTTCCCAGATCGCCAAATTCGTCTTTGCCTACTCAGCTTAGAGCTATAAAGCAGTCTAGCTAAAACGCCCGCTAGACTCTTTATTCCCGCTCTACCCCACTGATAGGCACTGGCTCGCTGGTCGGTTGGTGGTCACCTGAATCGTCGCATCACGCCGTCGGTTGCCGCTTCGATGTCCGTTCGCCTGCTCATGAAATCGGAGCGTGGTTCGCCTTGGATACGACCGGCCTTGGTCGTCCTTTCATACGCCTTGAGCCGCAGTCGATCAGCTCTCTTCTCTCGAAGTTTTTTTTTGATTTCCGCCATCGTTGATTCTTACGTCTTTCCACTCATACTGTCTGTCATCAACTCTCTATTTTCCCAAAAAAATTACCTTGAGATACCCCGGCACTCTGGGATAGCTCCCCGTCTTCCAATTCCTGGAAAAAACTGCCCTGTCGGTACTACTCTTTTTATCATCCCATTTTTACACTATTCCCCCCTCTTGCTATTTTCGTCTCCGATCTCCTCGTATTAGATCCCCCCCCCCCTTCTTCTATTGTATTAAATAAGGAGTATTCCAGGTGCCGTTAATCCCAAGAGCACATGTCTGAAAAGGCCTAATATTATAAGTTTTTGATTTACATAGATGTTCAGGGTTAATTGTACTAAATTCTGAAAGAATAAAGAAATTCTCAATTTATGTTCATTTGCAAAGTTTCGGAAAGTAATGCTAACTTCTCTTAATGATCTAAAATTATATTTCATGCCTCATTCGACTCATTAAATTGCCAGCTCGAGGATTTTTATTTCATTCCCTTCCCTTTGTTTTTAAGTTAATACAGTTTGAGTTTAAATTGCTGAATAAATGACAGATAGACATGGGTTGCTCCAATCCATGTCTATGTGTACATATTTAATATGTCACAATGTAAACTAACTCGGAAACTAAACAACACGTAAAAACTTGTAAATAGTCCATTAGGCAGAAGGATATGACAATTGCAGTGCTGTCAAAGGCTCATCACTACGACAATCTGTTGCTGCATAATTAAAAAAGTTTGGTTATTTTTTGAACAAACCTCGTATGTACAACCATTGATTCACCTTGTACATGGTATATTTAGTCCTTGTCTTGAAAGTGTGACATATAAATATGTCCCTACAGATATTAAATTGAATTTAACATCCATGTTATTTTAATACCCTAAATATGTTAATTTTATTTACGATTTTGTTATTTCTCTTAATCAACCTTGTGGCTTTTACATTAATTAATTAATTAAAAATGGGTTTCCTCTTATAAAGACATTCCTAATTGTCAGTAGATCAAACTTTCTGTTTTTTATTTAAATTTTGAAGCGGTCACTCTCATTTTATTTTTTCTCCTGTTTGCTCCGTCTGTTAAAAAGAGGGGAGGGTGCATGCATCCTGGATTGGCAAGGGACGCTTTCTTGGTTATGAATTTTAACGTATGAGGGAGCTGCCGCATGCTTTCGTTTCCTTTAACCCCACAACTTTGACCAATGATATTTTACGATTGAATGCAAACAGGAGGGAACTCTTAAAACTTTATTTGGGTATAAATTGTGCGGCAAAATTCAAATAGGCACTCGGGAAGCGCTCTAGGCTCTTGAAACTCTCTAGTCTCTTCCTCTGGACTCTTACTTCTTGAATTTCGGCTATGGCCTTCTCTCTAAAAGAAAAGGACTCCATCATAAACTCATAGAGAACCATGTCGGTTAATAATTCTTCAGGAATTTCAAAACTCCCACTAAAAAGAAATCCATGGGCAACTGTCAATCATGAGGATTCTCGGCAATGTTAATTACTACACTATAAGAGATCGATGCAGAGGTTGATTAGCGGCAACATCGAGGGTCAATGCGGCGGAAACTAACGGCAACGACGAGACATCACGAGCATCACGAGTAGTGATTCACAGTGGGCGGGAAAACGGGTCAGTCTAGTTCTCACGGGAGCATAGTGGAACAGACGGGCGGCCTGTAACCCACTGCGGTCAATGGCGGGAATCATAAGCCACTACGGAAAAGAGATCTCAACGTCGGACTCGGAAAAGTTTCAACGTAACGATTCTGTGTTGTGTGTCATTCTCTCAGAGTCAGAAATAAGCGCAAATTTCATAAGATAAGTGTACATTTTATTTAACGGGCCCATCGCATGTGTTAATCATAAGAATTATATTTGAACTGTTGAACTTTAATGCGTAATTTTAACTTAATGGTTGAGAGTGTGTGCTTCATTTTTTCTTTGAAATTTTATTATAATCTTAAGATTTCCTTTTCAATGAAAATTATTTTTTTTGATTAATAAAAAAAGAGTCGAACTTTATTACTGCTTATTGATTCTTTGTAGAATTGTATCATAAAAGGGAATAACTTTTTGATTTGAATAGAGGGGAGTATTAGAGCGTTTATTATCCCTTAATGCATGCTTAAATTTATTTAAGATTTGCACGTTCTTTACTTTGGCAGGTCAACCAGGTTAAGACTTTGTTCAATTGAAACATTGGAGGGAGGGTCATGATATTCCCTGTTACTCAATGCATGAGTAGTTTTAAGACACTTGAAATTTAATTGTATTATTTTGGTAGGTCAACCAGGTCAATAGGCCTATATTGAAATTAAATAAGAGGCTGGTTAATAGAAAGCTATTTTAGGTAATCATTTTATTATCTTGAGTTCATTCAACTCATTTATGGATATCTCTTAATTGCTAGAGAAGCAACCAAAATCGTGCTTATGCACTGGCATCCGCGACATTTTTATTTCTTTTACAAATAAACGTAGGGAACTAAAACTTTTCCTTTTACCCTATGTCACACTGGCATCCGCGACTATTTCAATTAAAATAATTGACTTTGAAAAAAACTTTTCTTTTTCCTTATGTCACACTGGCGTCCGCAACAATTTTAATTTAATTGACTTTGGGATAAGAACTTTCACATTTCTTTTTCCATCCGTCACAAAAGTATCACATGAGAATCACTTATTTACCAAATCAATAACAAGGTGCTTGTGGTTGCATTGGTTTGAGCTGAATTGGTCATATTAATATGGCAGACTCAAGCATTTAGTCAATTTAAGACTAAATAATAAAAAAAAACAAACTAACTGTTAATGAGCACAATTGGACCAGAACTGAAAATTTTCCCTTAGCATGTCTATATTTATGTATTAGTATCTGTGAGAATTATCAATTAATTCTGCCTGTATTAATTATAAACAGAATTTAGAGTGCTGACAACAGCATCTGCCAATTTGGATAAAAATATGTGGACACAAGAAATATTAACAATATCTTTATTTTACATCCAATTCAGTATGTGCTCAACCCATCTTTGGCCATAATTACGCTGTGTACTCCTTTGAGAATATACGAATACAGAGATCACACTTATACTCTGTATGCCCTCAATCAGATAACATGAGGCTGGTACATTGTGCCATAGTCTTTCAACATGTAGTTCCAACAGAAATGATGAATATAGATAGGTCTCCAACTGATGTTCCAGTTCATCCCAAAGGGCCAGAGTCTTCAAACTACTTTGTACCAGACTTTGTACAGCATGACATGGCACTTTACCATTTAATCCCTCTCCAAAGTACTGCAACAGTGATGGTAGTACAAAAATTGTCAAGTAGTTGTAAGCATCATGGTGCAGTCTATTAAAAAACATGGTGTGAGCCTATGCCATGAAATGCAGTCTCACACTATTACATGACCACCAAACTTAACAATTGGGACCACTGCAACAACTGCTACAGAAAAAAAAATCACAGGATTAGGATTAGAATTATAGAGTTATGGATAGAACAGCATAAAACGAGGTTCGTTGCTTTATAAAATTTGTTTTCATCATTCAGCAATTAACTGCAATGAGCTTTGCAGAAAGGTAGACAATGTTTTCATCAATTATCATTGGTTTGTATGCAGTTGCCTTACATTAAAAATGTAAGATATGGAGCTCAGTATGTATCATCTTATTGCAAACAATAATGCTTGTGGAGTCTGGAAATTTTTGGCAGTGAGTTCAGCAGAAGAATGAAGAGATGGCATGATGACGTGCACCAGAGCTCTTTGGTCCTTTACCTTCAGTTTTGATGGTCTGCCCAACTGTTTCTCGATTATCATGGCATATTTGCATTTCCATGTCATAATCGCACAATTGCACAGTTGACCAAGGATGCCCAATTTAGTTGCTATAGCATGTGTATTGTATAAATATCAGAAGCAAGCATCAATTTTTCTATTCAGTGATGAATACACCAGTCAAAATGCACATGAAATAAAATAATGTGTATGCTTTCATAAAGGCACTGCCATATAATCCCATTCTATTACAGCTACTAACAGAAACATATGAGAAACTGAATAAAGTCTTCTTCAACACAGAATAATGAATTTTAATCTAGAGGTATTAATTTATTAATATACGTATTTACTCGATTCTAAGGCGCACTTTTTTCCCGTTAAAGGGGGTTAAAAAACAAGGTGCGCCTTAAAAGTGAGTAAATACGGTGCACCTTAGAATCGAGTAAATACAGTAAGTGTTAATAAATCATAAAGTTATATTTCACTGAATCTTTAATATACTAATGCCAATTTGGTAACGGAAGTTGCCAGTTAAAAATTCTTATTTAACCCTTTGACTGTTGGATTTGGCACAGTAAAATGGTGCAATAAAATTGGTGACATAAATAGGCTTAATTATCAGAAAATTTAAAAAAATCGTAATGTAATGAAAATGAATGATCACTCTCATCACTTCAAAAACGTCATCCAAATCAACATCTCCCTCATCAGTGTTTGTTAGAATTTTTTTTTTTTTTTAACATTTAACCTTTTGTTTTAGTTTACTTCCCTTCATCTTATTTTATAGGCCTGTTGTTTAAACATGTCCAATAGTTGTTAATTTCCCTTCCACTTAACCAATGGGAGATATTCTTGGCAATTGCCCCTCCCCCATTTTGTCTATATATTCTCTAGCACTAAGGTTTTACTTTCTTTAATTGACTTTTGTCTCTCATCGCTGAAGATGGCTACTTGGTAGCTGAAATATGTATCTGGTGTTTCAAATTTCCTTATGGATTAGAGGTCCCTCCCCACCCCCTTTTTTTTGTTTTTTAGTTTTAATTCATATTTATATAACTAGGATAGAGAATCATTACTGGGTTAGAATTATTACTGGGTAATTGAATTTTGTAGATATTAATTTTTAAAAGTCTTACATACTTATATGAACTACGAGAAGCATGGGGTCTTTCAGACTGTGTAGACAAGGCACTAATGCTTTCCAAATCACTATCGGCAACGTCAGGTGTATCTTTTTCAGGGCTCACCAGGCGACCAAATCGACTACGACGGCTCTGGCGGGTATACCTCTCTATCACCCTCGACGACACTTCACTGTCCGAGCACATTCCATAACCTAAGTGAAAGAAGATTTGCAGTTCAAAATTTATCACTTAAAATTGCTGAAAGAAAAAGTCTTATATCGTTTCTATCAATGAAATTACTGGTAGTAGAGACTTTTACAATGCAAAAATATGGAAAAGAGAGTTTTCAACTAGTTTTGCCATTTATTCCTGCTTTATCAAGGCTACATTAAAGAAGCAACAAGCCGTTATAAAATACTTATAACCGATTATTTGTAATCATTTTCTGTATATAAAGGCAAGTTGCCTTGTTCATGTATCCTTGATAAAGCTAGAAATAAAAAGTGAAACTAGTTGAAAAAACAGTTCTCCCTATTTTGAATTATAAAGTGTCTATCAATTTCATGTATCACTTGCTTGATGAAAATATAAAACAAAATGGATATATGAGGATCCAGATAAAATTGATATCCTAAAATTAAAAACATTTAGAAAAACAATACTGGCATCTTCCTGAAAAATTTTGTTTTTATTTAAATGTATTGAAAAAAATATAAATAGCAAGCCTTGCTTCCATGGGGAGGGAAAGGCAATTGTTTTTGAGTATTTTTGCCTTTATATAACATGTTGCATCCTTTTTTAATTTCAAATTCTTGATTAGGCTCATTTTTTAATACATTCATCACCTACAATACCGTTTTAATCGGAAAAATTTATTTTGTGACAGTAGTATCAGTAAAAGAGAAAAACAGAAACTGATGAATGGAAGGGGTGCCCTCAAGTGTGTGATTCGACATAAGTAGCCAAGAGACCTAATACAGACATTTTACACACTACAAAGAATTACAAAATGTAAACATCAAGGGAATGTTCCTAATAAAATGTTACCCAGTATGTTCCTAATAAAAATTATATGAAAGGTGCAAAGAAGACTATTACTAGGATTTGTGTGGTGTATACGGTATGTGTAGGGAGATATATGCATTAATAACGTTCAATAGTTGATCAAACTCAAAGCTGAAAGATTTATTTTTTTAATACGCTTATATTAGCTTCACTTGTAACTAACTTTGTAAACAAATCTTGGAAGTCGAATTTAACCTACTTCCCGAAAAGGTAGAGTTGAAATTTGATACACATGTGCAGGACCGATGACAATGCATGTTAAAAAAACATTCTTTCAAATCGGTTCAATGGTTCATGTTTTAATGGTACTAATTCATTTCTACGAATTGTCCAATTGACACAACAAACAATTCGTTATGACGAGGGTTAAATGTATCCGTCGTTTATTGTTGCTAAATTAATTGTTAACACCGGCCTGAAGAGATATTATAATACAGTAAAACATAAAATAAAGCGTATTTTTAAAAAAAACTCTTTCTTTCCCTCTTATTTAGTAACAAGTTATTATTTTTCTTCTGCTTAAAAATTTCAATATTTTCTAATAACACAAGTTTTCTTCTGTTGTGTAATTTGAACATTGTTTTTTGTTTTCAATGTCATAAACTATCTTGGATTATGAACACTAAGTTCATATGAAAAGCATCAGCTCTATTAAAGAATATTGTACAGCTTACTTGGATTGTCTCTATTTGTTCTTTCATTAAGACATCAATACCAGACAATACATTATGGAGTTATCAAAAAGTTTCTGATGAATGCAACACTGACTCATTGCTGAAAATGAACAAAACAGTCTTCAAGCTGAAATAATACGATTACTGGTACTATTCTGTACCCTCCCTATCCTCCTGACTTAAACACACATTTTAATTCATTTTCCTCTTCCCTAGAATAAAAATTAACTGAAAGGATACAGATTTGCCATTGTAGAGGAGATTCAAGAGGAAACGAGGACTATGCTGGAGAGCCCGATAAAGGAGGAATAAAGAAAAAAGTTTCACCAATGGGAGGAGACCATTTTAAAGAGGGATACAGTCCTCTAAATATTTGATTTAAAGGGGGTAGAAACAAATGTCTACAAACTTGAGGTTCAGAAACTTTTTGATAGCACATTGTCTATGATATATTTGAAATTAAAAATATTAAAGGTAAATCTGCTTTACCAGATGGTCCATATGATTTCATTTGAATTTGCCTCTTTAGGTGGTGGGCTCGGTCCTCCAGGTCCTGTGCATCATGGCCTCCAAGGCTGCCATATAGAGAGGCAGGAATTCGTGGCAGCTGGCGGCGACTGAGAGGTGGAGTTGTAGTGGGTGTCGTATTTACAGAACGTGCTGAAGGACGAGCACCCGTAAGCGTATGAGACATCACTGGAACCCTAAATAAACAAGTTCCATATCTTTTTAAAATATGCTATATAATAAAGATCTCTAGTTAGGGAAAAAGTTCAGGAATATTTATTTCTACCTCCCTTTGAAAATTAAACAAAATTTAAATAGAAAAAAATTAATTTTTATCATTGAATGACCAAGTTTCAGTCTTTGAAGAGATCTTTTTTATAATAAACTCACACAAAACTGTTAAGAGGAAAAATAGATTGCAATCATCGTTAACAAAAATAAAATAGCACAGTTTGTTTTTTTTTATTACATATATAATAACGTACACAGTCAAGCCACATTATTATGAACATATCTCACTTTGCCGTCAGCAGTGTTTACCCCCCCCCAAAAAAAAAAGGTGCCCATTGTCACTTGGTGTATAAAAGGTGAGATGTCTGTACACTCCTCATACACTCACTCACCAAAAGTCATGGCACACCCCCCCAATCAGGTTCCCTGTAAATACAATATCGGAATAAAAGGAAAACACAAATCCACAAAAAAATTTTTAATGACTCAGATGTGCATTTCGGAATTCATAATTCCTTCATGAAAATAACTCACTGATGAAGGAATTATGAATTCCGAAATGTACATCTGAGTCATTAAAAATTTTTTTGTGCATTTGTGTTCTCCTTTTATTCCAATATTGTATAGGTTCCCTGTACGTAATGAACAGATCCCGCTGCTTCCATTCTTGAAATAGGGATGCACAGGACTCCTTGATATCACACAATCATTGTAAGCAAAACTAGCTGCAGAAATGGCATCACATCGAGAACTATCCGCATTTGAACATGCGATGATTGTTGGTCCCAGATGGATGGGTGACTCAATATCAGATGTAGACAATACCATGCAATTTTCCCACACAACTGTTGCTAGGGTCTATCAAGAGTACACCCAACGAGGGGTTACAACCCATGTCGGACAGCAGATGGGGTGCCCACGTCTCATTGATGCCGGAGGTGTTCACCGGGTCACCCGGCTTGTAACTGCTGACCAAAGGGCGATAGCGGGCCAAATCACCAGGCGGTACAACCAGGGACGTCCCACAACTGCGTCTGTGATGACAATTCGGCAAACCTTGGCAGCTGCAGGCTTTGGGAGCAGTAGGCCACGACGGGTGCCACTCTTGACAGCTGCACATCGTCGGCAACGCCTAGCCTAGGCCAACCAACATCAACATTGAACCGCTGAGGACTGGCAAAGGGTTGCCTGGTCCGACAAGTCTCAGTTTCAACTGTATCGGGCCGATGGTCGTGTCCGTGTCTGGCACAGGCCACACGAAGCCATGGACCCCGCTTGTCAGGTGGGGACCACTCAGGCAGGTGGAGGCTCCATACTTTTCATGGCATGCAATGGGTCCATTGGTGTATCTGACATCCACTCTGCATGCTACTTCTACATCGATCTGCTTGGGGACCACCTGCACCTTTCATGAAACTGTTTTTACGACGCGGGCAACGGTATCTTCCATCAAGATAATGTGCCTCCGCATACGACCCTTGTGACATGGCAGTGGCTGGATGAACATGCTACCAACTTCACAACAATGATTTGGCTTCCATGTTCCCCAGATTGTAATCCCGTTGAACATTTGTGGAATGTCGTCGAACGATCTGTGAGGTCGTCACCAACACAACTGGTAAATGCAGCATTGTTACAGAGTGCAGTGGAGGCAGCATGGCTTGCAGTGCCTGTGGAATGTTCCGGAGACTGGTAGACTCTCTTCCACAACAGGTCGCCACCATTATCCTGGCCAGAGGGGGCCCAACACGTTATTAGGCAGGTGTGTCATGACTTTTGGTGAGTGAGTGTACATCAATCATGCTGTCATGGATAAGATGAGCGATTAACCAGATCAGTGAAAGGGGATGATAACTGCATTGGGATAGGGCCACTCTAGGAATCTCTTGATAGAGTTGCCAGCCAAATCTCTGGACATTTAATCCTATCTATTATATCAGTAAAATCCAGGTTTTTGCTTAGGTGCTAACATTGAAGGCTTTTTGAAATTTGAAAATTTAAACTATCCAATAAAGAAGTGTTATTTTCATTTCCGTTGCCATGATTGATGACCGTAGAAATATAGATTTTTTTATGATTGGCTGTTATTCAACAGAATAAAATTGAGAAAATTCGGCTAGCCATTACAATGTAGATGTTGTTGTCGTTCATAGCTGATCAACTGTCAGGCTTTTAACAATGGCGAAAAAACACCGCATTGCTAAATATTTTAGAGTTAAATGAAATAATTTCACCACCATAACCTGAATAAATTGTTTAGAAAAAATTATATTTGTTCAAGAACATCGATTATGAACCGAAACCAGAAAGAGTCAAAGTTAATTTTGATAATTAGAGAAGATTGGATCACTGGTAAAGGACCGATCGATAAAAGCGACACTATCCTCATCTGTCGGCAAAAATTGTAACCCTTTTCTTTATCAAAATTTTGCAGTGTCATAGCCTACAACAATTAGAAGAGGCTGTCATTGTTGTAGGCTATGGCTGTAACCATCAAGAGAGAAGGCCTCTGCAATGAAACGTAATACATTGTTACATCATCATAGATAGGGCATTGTTATTCGTATTTCTACCATTAATAAGCCCTAAATTTGCCCTATCTATGATGATGTAACAATGTATTATTTTTTATTTCACAGGCTTTCTCTCTCGGTGGTTATGCTATTGCAGTGTGAGTACAAGTATTTAATGATAATGCTTTCACCTTGAACGTTTGTAGAATGATCATGATGACTGAACAGGTTTTTACACTCTTTTAAAGAGCAAATAATAAAATTTATTATTCTGTTCCTTTTTAGAATTTAATATATAAATTATAGCATATTTAAACATTATTTGATCAATTAGTTCCAAACATTTACATCAGTGATTCCCAAACTCTTTAGACCCACTGCCCACTATTCAAAAAAAAAAAAAAAAAAAAAAAAATTGTTCACTGCCCACCCAACCAGGAATCATTCAGAAATTATAAAATGACTAGCTGAAAACCCGGCGTTGCTCAGGACTTTACTTATCCTCTTGTTGGGTTGACCTGCCTCAGACTAAAATACCCATTTCCACCATCGAGAAATATCACTGGATACTTTAGATCTCATCTTTCCTTCGAAGTTTCCCTTTCCCCTGACGTAGAAGTTCTTATACCCTCCTGCTCTAGACGAAGCTCCCGTTGTTCAGATGTTCCCGATGCCCATTTGTCTTTTAGCTGCAGAGTTTCCTGACCAATACTCGTTCTTTCTCTTTCTCTTTCCTTTCCAAACACACAAACAAATACACAAACTTTTGTCAGTCGTCTGGACATTTGTTATAGGGCTCCAGGGAGACACGTGTTTCTCCTCTGCCTCCTCGATAGACACTTCCATATTCTTATCGTATGTTATACTCATTTTATATTCAATAGCATAAAACGAATGTTTTGTAATTGCATCATAATTTTATGCTCATTCTATCCTGCTATCCTATGCTCGAGTTTTTGAAAATAAAGTTCGGAAGTTGGTAGATCTGCTCATGAAATGTCAAATATTGGCGAGACTCAGCGGCTTTTACATACATCTTTTACTGTGGCTAAAAGAAAAATTGCCTCCCAACCAAATTGACGATATTATTACTGCAGATATTCCTGATGTAAACAGTGACAAAAAACTACACGACATAGTTGTCAAACACATGATCCACGGGCCATTCGGGCACACAACAAACACAATCATCCCCGTGCATGAAGGACGGAAAATGAACCAGGAAGTGTCTCCGGGCGCTTCTAATGCTATTTATCTCCAATCGTACAAAATTTGAATAAAACCAAACATCAGTACCTATTCACAAAGCAAAAAATAAAATCAGAATTGCAAAGCAAATCGAAGTCCATGAGAATAGCCAAAACGTATTAATATCAATACGAAACCAAACAACAATAGCATCGCAAATTAAACAAATCTAAACTTGTAAAACACAGAAGATAAACATCAATAATTATACGACAGGTAACCCCTTAGGGCCTAGATCAGATGTGTCCAGCGTGTCAAACAATAACGCTAAGATGAAGTTTGGCAGACACGACCTAAAGCGCGTTTTAAACACAGTTTATTTCTTATATTGTGGTTTTAAATTAAGGCAGTACCATCTATTGACAAAGTTCAGAACTAAAGTGTTATTATGGTAACATTAAAGTTATTAGGTTTGGTCACTTCACAAAGTATTGGGCAAACCTATTCAAAAAGGGGTAAACGGTATGGTATATATCTCTAATTTATCTAATCGCTATTTGCCTTTATTCTTTAAGCCACTGTTGAAAACTGTGTTGAATAATAAAAATTCTAAGTAATGGTTTAAGATAATTAGGTTGCAATAACTGAATGAAAATACTTTTTTAAAATTTGAAAATTGACATTTCAAAAATCAGAGAAGTCATCATATTATTTTATATTCAGATACATGATTTTACTTTTGAAATGTAAAAACCATGTTTTCAATGGAAATATATTACATTTTAAAGAAGAAAAAATCTCTTTGCTATCCAAAATTTATTATACAAATAAAAATATTGCAACAATTAAAATTCTTCTGCTCATCCTGAGTTTAACAATAATACTGTCGTAACAATCGGAACAATACCTTTTCGATTAGCCAATAGGATAGCCTGAAGCTACACAGACACAAACATACAGACTTTTGGTTTTATTATATAGATAAAAACAAAACTTAATTTTCACATCATAGATTTAATTTTACATACATGGAAATAAAAGTCACACATAAAATCAAACTAATGAGACGGATGAATCTGGTGCCTTTCTATTAAATTATCAATGCCAGATTCTATTTTTGTTAGCTTAATTCGTGGTTCACCATGGTTAGCTATTTGCAGTCTGTTTCTTTTGTTACTAATCAAATTTGTGATCGCACTGAATCCACTTTCCACTAAATACAATGAAGGAAATGCAATATTCAATTTTTGAACTACATTCCACAAGCCATAAACTTTACATGTACAAGGCTCCATCCAATAGCCAGATTGTTTCAAATTTTTAAATTTAAAAGTTTGCCTAGTCGTGTTTTTGATGCCTTAAGAGAATTTATTTGTTCTCATTAATGTTCCAGCGAGGTAATTTGTGATGGTTATTATCATTATTAAAATTATTATTATTATTATTCTGTCCTTTTTAGGTTTTTAATAATTTAATTAAAGCATATTTGAAAAAAAATCTCAGACAAAGCTTAATTTAGATTAGATAGTATAATTAAAGCCAATTTAGATAAAGCTTAATAAAAATGTCCCGGCATAAACAAATAATGAAAATTAGGCCCGAACTTTCTCAAGACAGTTCTTAAATTGCATGTGAGGATGACAAATCTGAATGACAAGTAAAAATTATGGCAGTTGATTCAAATTATTTTAAGCAAAGAAATGCAAAAGTTCCTGGCCCTTCAAAAATTCTTTATATGAGACAATATATTAGATACAGTAGATGAAATGACATTACCAGAGACAGAGAAAAGCAACTCTCTCAGCAAGCTAAACAAAAGGCAAAATGATCGAATACATAATTTTAAAGTGAACCTATAGTCAAAAAAAATGTTTTGATATTTTATACATCTAAGTCTAAAAACACTAGTCCACGTGGAGAAAGTTTAATATCTACCTTTATTTATTAATAAACAGCATTTTTAGACGAGAAATTATAGCCCATGGAGGCTGCCATCTTTCCCCTAATTCGCAAAGGAACACGGGAATTATGTGACGTCAGGTGTGGCCTGCGCAAAACAAGGCCAACTATAGATGAGAACGCGCAGCTGCAACAGGCGATCCAGCTTTAAGAAATAACGTGGTTTACTGCATTGCTTATAGCTGTAATAATAGGTCTACGGCAAACAAAACTTGCAGCTGGCATAAGTTGCAGCTAATAAATCAACAACTGTTGAAGCAATGGTTGCATAATATTAACAGGGAAAATTGTCCAGTAAATGAAATAGTCAGGATGTGTTCGGATCATTTTACTGAATCCTGTTATGAGAGAGATTTCAAGGGAGAATTGTTAAGGGCCGCAAGAAGCAAAGTAGGCCGCCGTCCTCGTCTCCTGAAGACGGACGCGATACCGACGGTTTTCGTTCATCGGCAACCTGAACAAACACCAAGGAGAATACCATCCAAACAGCTCCAGAAATACAAAGCCCGATTTGATGTAAGTTTAAAACTCAAAATGAAATGTCAGTATTTCTTATATACATTACGGTAAAAGGAACGAGGTTAAAATACATCGCCGAACTTGATCGTATTAGGCTTAACACGCGAATGATAAAATAGATTACTGTTAACCTTTACCAGTTGGCGATATTAATTAATTTTTAACAAAAACAGAGAAAAAAAACTGTAAGTAATTCTTAATATTTATAATCCATTGAACATTAAATATGGTTACTGTAAAACTAAAGGCGACATAAAAACTAGAATGTAAACGGTTTCACTGGTTTGGCTTCCATTTCTCCCTTCTGCTGCCTCTGCTCAACTCAAACCTCGTTAAAGCTGGATCGCCTCACCTGCTACAGCTGCGCGTTCTCATCTATAGTTTGCCTTGTTTTGCGCAGGCCATACCTGACGTCACATAATTCCCGTGTTCCTTTGCGAATTCGAGGAAAGATGGCAGCCTCCAAGGGTATATTTTTCGTCTAAAAATGCTGTTTATTAATAAATAAAGGTAGATATTAAACTTTCTCCACGCGGACTAGTGTTTTTAGACTTAGATGTAAGTACGCGCATCATATTATTCACCAAGTTTCATTGAAGCTGAACGCGTTAAAACAGCATGGATATTTTTTATTTCTTCACAGCTGTGTTTATACATGTAAGTACTTTAAAAATCTGTAATTATTTTTTCCTTTACTCTTAAACATAGGCCTCTGGAATTTTTTTGCAATATGTTCCGAAAAATTAAACTTTTTATTTATTTGTGAAAGTTTGCTTTGGATTGCAAAAAGTTCCCCACGACTCCCCGCTAAATTTTTTTCTAATTAATACAGATATGTCAAAAACTAGGGTACAAAAAATTGGCTGCCCATATTTGCCCCTTTTTCAGATATTACCTTCAAACAAGTGCACGCAAAGACGAGTGCTTGTGATCAAACCACAACAACAATGCAACAAAAAGGAAAAAGCAATCTCTCTGATGACATATTGTCACTCCTGAAAAATCCTGAAGTGTGTCAGCTCTTCCGTTGTCGATGAGGAGCTGGAATCCTCAGAGGATGAATATTTGAGTGATAGCGAATAATATTATATCATAGCGATATATAGTAGGAATTAAATTAAATCCTAACAAAATAAACACTGAAAATTAAAGTTTACTGCAATACAATCTTTAAAAAGTCAAAATCTGTGGTTTTATTTTCTAAATATAACAATTTCAAGCTAAAAACACACAAGTTAGGTTTTGGCCAGGTTTAAAGGCCTTTTATCCCACTGTGGAGGGGTGTAACTAGGGGGGGGGGGATTCAGACGAACAACCAAACATTAAAAGCTCTAATACCTTACTTGTGGATTAGAGGTTTTAACTTTTGGTGAATAAAAAGATGACTAACTGCACATCTTTCTTGGGAGATAAGTTTCCAGCTAGCTGCCAGTTTCTAATTAATATATCAGCAAACACATAGGACAAGGTCAAAAGCACTCACAAGAAGCGCTACACAGTTACTCATTGTCCCTGGTTTGATCCCAGATCATGGAATTCTTCCATTCATTTTTCAATGTTAACACAAGGGTTGGGATATAAGTCATGGCAACTATTTTTTTTATGAGAATTTGAACACGGGTGGATAATATGAAACATACAGATGAAAGGACAAGGAATGGATGAAATGTATGGACCTTTAACAACATGCCAACATTTTGCTCCTCATATTTATCAGGAGCTTTAGCTTAAAGCTACTTATAAGAATGCACGCTTGGTCTATACGTTTATCCGTCCAGCTGACCTGCCGGCCGCTGTTTGTATGATAACTTGAAGAAGATTAACTTTTTCAAATTCTGTTTTCAGAAATTTGACCATCAAGGTCTTAGGTTAGCTGTATCAACTTTTTAGGATTTTTCGTAGACCCCTTCAAGTCGAATTCAAGTGCTAAAACAGTGACCATAAACAATACCAAGATAATGGCATGTAATATAACAACCATCGATTCCTCAAGAATGAATACACTGTTACTTTCTCTTTATCTTTTAAGCATTGTTGACATAAGCACGCGCACGCGACACATGATTCTCAATTGCTCATATCCTACCCTAATAATTACAAATGTTCATAACATCATAGAGGAGAAATAAGATAGAGAAAGCATTTGTTTGCAGTGAGCGATTTCAGATGCCAGCATCGAGACGAAATAACCACCTGCAATTTGGGGATGGATGAGAGGGAACCGACGCTGTTTACAATACAGAAATGTTGTAATTGAGCATTTTCAGGAATATAATTTTCTATTAGAGGAACTGTTTGTTGCGAGGAGTGGCATAAAGAGAAAGTGACGGTTTTACACACTCCATCTTATTTCTCCTTTATGGTAATCTCTAGAAATTAGCAAGAATTTACTTTGAGCACCGAGAAATTGCATTAATTTGAGAGCACATCATGGCATTAGTATTTTGTACATAACCACTGGAAGTGGGTACCGCTTGCAGTTAGTGCATCAAAATAAATTTTTTCATGGGAGAAAAACTCTTACATTAATAAATGTATTTCTACTTCACAGCTAAAATTCCTCCTTGGAATGTTTACAAGATTTTATTAAGATAGTTGACATAACATTACAGGTTTCATGATTCTGGAAAATTATTTTGAACATGATAACAGGTTTCATGTTTCAAAATAAGTAACAGAAATCAAAATAGAGAATGGCTATTTTGATATATGAATGATTAAGTCTATCCTACATGGTGGTTGACTGAGAACTGATTTAACATTGCTCTCTGCACAACAACAGGAAATCACAAAACCATCTGGGGTTGTGGAAACATACTATGAATGTATGATATTTCAATAGAATTATATTGAATGATATGCTAATTAATTGGGGGTCTACAGGCAGTGACTTAAATACAGAGCAATTTAATAAGAAAAAATAATCAGGAAAATTTACAAGCAAGAAATGTAGGTACAATATACATTAAGGGATTTGAATAATAACATAATTAAAGTCTGATACTTAGTCAACTAACGCAGAGAGCGTTGTATACTTCCTTTAAGCAGGAGAAGTATGGTAACACTGGATGCTACAGAGCACATGGATGGGAATGATTCAGAATGGTTGGGACATGGTCAGACCTGGGCTAGGTCCATAGTTGTCGCAGGCCTTGTCGCATGGGAGATAACAAGGCAAAAGGGTCTTACAGAGTTAGGCAGGTCTGGGAGGCATGGTCCGATGCCTGTAGAAAACTGGAGACTCTCGTCTCGGTATCATTGCTGAATTTTCTCGAATGCCGTTCATCCCCTAGAGACCCTGCTTATATACCCAACCAAGAATTCCCATCCACCACTGCACGCAAGCGCGCTCCTGATTGGCTGCTGCCCAATCCGATCTTGGCACTGCCCTGGAGTCTCTGATGGGAAATACTCACAACGTGATTGACTTGCTACATGATAACGTGGGATCTCCAGACTATGTGGAGAGGGCGTGAGACAAACAACTTACAACATGTTGTAATTGACACATGTCACAACTCCCCCTCCCTATTTGGATCTTCGAAATGTTTGTTGAGGTACTTGTGATCTCACCAATACTTGTCACTTGTCACCCTTCATAAAGTTGCCGATACTTGATTCTTGTTTGTTGTCTAAGTTGATACAGTCCCTGATCCCGACTGTGATTGTCTTGGTTCTGCTGGTCCTATGTGGGGTTCTCCTATTAGTGTCCAGCTCAAGGTTTGGATCTAACTGCTTTCGTTGACAATGTGAGCACCATCCTTTTCTTCCTCATCATCATCAACATATTGGTCTCTTGGTCCTGGTTTTGCGCATGTTTTCCCCAGAGTGTTTGTCCCCCCATGCAGCCTTCAACCAGCCAAATATAGACCACTCGTAGCTCCTGTGTGCCCACATTCTGAATTTCATAATTGACAAACTTGAATTTACGCATGATACTGTGACGGTATCTTCTTAAGATGCACCGATATGACGGTTCTTTCGTGGAAGGTTGTCGGTTTAAAATTAATGGAGGGCAAACTACTACCTTGTCCCGTAGATTCAATGGCCGTCTTAATTAACTCACAACTAATCACCTACCTGTGATGACAGTACCTTGGCGATCTAGACAATTATAAGTTATACCCGGTAACCAACTCAATGCTTACTCAAGATCACACATATAATTCATGCGGATCGTAGTCAATTTAAATAGTTCCAATTACCCAGTAATTGTCGAAAATAGATTCCCTCCCCGTGATCGTATAGTATATGATTATGAAATTCTATTCCTTCCCTTTTTTTTTTATTTCCTAGTAATAATACCCCCTCCTTATAGCTGACAATTTATTTGACCACAATGAGCAACTAATCTTTAATTTAAAGGCGCAAACTATTTATTGACGGATAAAACCTAGTACAAAACAACATTCATTAATTAATGCAAAATATAGGCTGGATAAAACTAAAACTTAATCTTAATGATAGCTATGAATTAATCAAATCAACTAAAAACAATTAAAAGTTGCACCTGCAATGATTAAATATCAATTGGCAAATTACTGGTTAAATCAAAAAGTCTCCCCTTTTTAACCAAAAAAAAAAATTACACTAATCATAGAGTTCTCTAAATATAATTAAAGTTCCTTGCGTAGTCAATCATAATTTGTCCCTATTCCAACAATTACGTTTGATAATGAAATTTCAATACAGCTCTCTCTCTAATGATATTACACTCGCGTTGGGCCCAATTAAAATTACACAGTACCTTGACTTCACACAATACTGCTACGGCCTTGCGTAGGTTTCGTTGCCGCCGTCTCCTCAGCTGTTGCTCCGCTGATCTCTCGTCGTGGTCGTCCCCGCGAAGGCTCCGCCGTGGTTGCTTCGTTGATCGTTCGCTGTCGTTGCCTCGTTGATCTTTCGCAGTCGTCGCACCGGGTTCACTGAAACCGTCCCACGTGTTGGCCACTATTACCGGCTCAGGACTCGAGAATCGTCTTGCTTAGACCCCACAAGAAACGCCTTCTCGCCCAGTCCTGTCCCACCAAGTAACAGCGCTTACGCTATGTACAGATTCAGCTTACCAGTGTTGGCCCTGCTCCTTCCCGACAATTCGTTCGCTGGCGCCTCGCATCGGCCGCTGCTCTCGGTTCGCTCCCGGGATGGTGGCTGCTCGGACGCCTTGTCTACAATCCTGGCGCTGGTTACTGCGATGCCATCGACTCGTTCCAGCTGAAACAATCGCGGCTGCCGTCGTCGTGGTTCCAGCTCGCAGTAGAGCACTTTTCACACCTTACTCGGCAAAATCTCTCCTCCAACTCTCTCTTACATCTCTCTCTCTCTTTTTTTCTGTCTGTCTCTGTCTCTCTTGAAAGATTTTTTTTTTTTAGAATTTTTTTTCTTTTTTCTACGCAAAGGATCTCTAACCTTGAACTCTATTTCTCCGAATTTCTTCTACCCCCTTTGTTCTCTTTTCCCTTCCCTTCCTATCGCGCGTGCGGCCCCCCCCCCCCCACATTTCTTTTATTTCCTGGTGGTTCTTAACCCTTCTCTCAAGTTTAAAGTAAATTGCCAACGAGAATAAATTCAAATATTTAAGACATATTTTAAATAAATGAAAATAACTACTTTAATTGCTATATCTCTTATCAAATCTAATTTATTATTATTTAGCTCTCTCATTGTGTTCATTCATACCTTGTCAGCTCAATTGTTCAATGCCTTTCTTTAATTATTATCGATTTCCCTTTAATTTCTACCCCCTTAAGTTTATTTCCAATATAACTTTATGCATATTTCGTACGTCTACACGGATATAAATGTGTTTATATCCGTAGGGACATATTTATATGTCACAATACGATAAGGGCCCTCATATTTGTGCCCATCTTGTTTTTGCCTTTACTTTTTAGGAGAAGAAGGACTTTGTCACCTACTTTCAAGTTTCACAAGTTTCTGCCCTGGTTTCGTCTGTCAATTTTATTGCATCTTCGTATATTACTCTCATCGTTGGCAATATTTCGAGCAATTTGCATTCTTGCACAGTTCCGATTTATAATTGTTTACGTCTAGTTCTTTTTCCTCACGGCCACTCCCTTCCCATGGTGTGTGAAGATCAAACCCATATAGAATGTATGCCAGAATGTCCCTGGTGCTAGTGTTGTAGGTAGTGTGTATGTTAAACAGAGCTGCATTTAGACATTGGTGCCATATGTATGGTTTACCGTCGCACAAATGTCTAAGGGTCTCAATGATGTATTGATTCAATCTCTCGATCAGACCGTTTGAATTTCGGCAGTATGCAGTAGTGCAATTATACATTATGACTAGGTCATCGAGAACACTGCACATAACTTCCGAGGTAAAATTTGCTCCTCTGTCACAAATTAATTCCCTAGGTATGCCATAGCAGCAGACAATAATCTCTACAAAGGCTTTTGCGATTATGGTAACTTTCTGGTTTTTCGTGGGGATCGCCTCAGGGTATCTACTGTAAATCCTCTACTATAATGCGATTAATTTTGGCCTAAAAAAGCACCTAAATTTGCTGGATCGTATTATACAAAAGGATAAATATCAGCCCTGCAACGACGACTGCGGCCAGAGGAGGGGATTTTGATCTGATGAAATTACCGTGTAATATACATTAATTATACAGCATATACCGTGTCCAGTTCATTATACAATAAATTAATTCACTTTTTATTTGAAATTCTTGTTACCAACATCTAACACGAAAACAACTTCTCCCAAAGATCGCTACTTCCAAATAGGCCTACTTCCAAACTGCCTCAAACCAAAGTCTACAAGAAAGCTTATGCAGTGAAGTTATGAAAAATGTTAAACTGAATAAAGATTACTTGTTTTTTTTATTAAGAAAACTGATGATGATGTTTTTTTTTGTCGATGTGCGAGTGGGAAAGCTTTCCCTGTCAATGTAGGACTATAAACTAGTGATGTCAAGATCCGGATAATTCAAGATCCGGACATCCGGATCTTTTTTTCGGATCTAGGTCCGAGATCCGAGAACCGGATGTTGGTCAGAAATCCGAGATCTGGAACTTGGATCCGAGATCTCTGATCCGGATCTTGGATGCGAGATCTGAGATCCGGATCTTGGATCCGAGATCCGAAAATCGGATCCTAGACAGGAAATTGTGTATATGCAAACTTTTTCTGAAAGCAGTTTATAAAAGCTTTTATTAAGTGATAGCCTAGTCCTCTTAAGTCCTAATTAGTCTTAATACGCATCCAGCAAAAGGATCCGAAATCCGGATCCGATATCCGAGATCCGAAATCCGGATCTGATATCCGATATCCGAAATCTGGATCCGATATCAGAGATCCGAAATCCGGATCCGGATATTTCTAGATCCGAATCCATATATTATCAGATCCGAATCAGAGATCCGGATCCAACGGACATCACTACTATAAACTTCCAAAACTGCCTCGACGAAGTGGAGGCAGTTGCTTTTGTCGAAGTTGCTTTCTGTGCTGATGATATTCACACGAATTTACCGTGTATTATACATTAATTACATTACATATTCAGTGTCCAGTTCATTATACAGTAAATTAATTCACTTTTTATTCGAATTTCTTGTCGCCAACAGTACCGTAATATGAAACTACCAAACTTCTTCCAAAGATCGCTATACTTGCAAACTGCCTCGAACCAAAGCCTACAAGATATTGTGACGTATGAGGATCCTTGCTATTTGTCCGCCATTAATAGCAACCCCCCCCTTTTACGTCTCTCATCCCAACTCGCATCATCCGGAGTTGTACCCTACCAGTTATCGTATAGTGACTTGATAAAAAAAAAATAAAACTAGAATACTTGTGGCCGCAATAACTTTATAACCCCTCAATAGATAAATTAAATAAACCCCCTTTATCGCATCTCGGTTAAAATTAAGGAAACTAGAGGCATGGAAGATTTAAAAAAAAGAAGGAGAACGTTTATTTGATAACATTAGCATAAATTAATTAATAGAAGTGGAGTCTACGTAGACTAATCTTAATTAAATAAGTAGACCTTGGAGTGGCATAAAAAAAGAAAACAAAACATGGCGTACATCTTAAGAAGTTATAAGACATTTAATGAAACTTCCGAAAATCCCTACCCTTATAAGCTTAATCCCCAGTTATGCATAACTTTAAATACTTCGACGAAATTCTATTCAACACTCATACTGCAGTTCTAAGTCGTATTTCCACTTAGCTGTATACGTTCTTAGAGTTCCGTCCATCCTCATGCTAGGCCGCCGACACACACACCGGCCTCCAAGGGACTCGTGTTCCCCACCGCTGCCGTCGTTGTCCGCTTCTCTTTGCTTGGTCCGCCTGGCTTCCAATTCGCTACGCCGCTTGTGCCCCACGACGTGCCCACGAACTGCCCCGCCAGCGCGGCCTCCCGCCGATTCACCTCTAGCCGTCCAACAGCCGGTGGTTTCCACTTGCCGCCTCGAAAACCGCAGATGCCATCTCCGCCGTCACATGATTTCTCTCGGGCTCCATTTCCTCGTGATTGCTGTGGTAATTTTCCCGTAGCCGTCTTACGCCTTCCGAATTATATATCGTATCTGTCAGGCCTCCACGCCGAAGCAAGCCGTGTCTCGGCTGCCCGGCGCTAGCACGCTACCTCCTGCTACGCAGTCACATGGTCGGTCGATACACACGTCTTGTCGTCGTCAGCT
Source organism: Rhysida immarginata (assembly GCA_023313115.1). NCBI lineage: Eukaryota > Metazoa > Arthropoda > Chilopoda > Scolopendromorpha > Scolopendridae > Rhysida > Rhysida immarginata. Next base: position 4,201,849 of record JAHWFO010036886.1, read on the forward strand.
GTGTCGATTCTCTCTTTTTTTACTTTTTTCCAAAACGTTTTGCTTTTTGTAAAGTCCCGCAGAAAAACACAAAAATAACTCATAAACAAGCCAATCGGTGTTTCAGGTGCTCGCTCCCACACCCGCTCCCTTAATCCCTATGACTAATCACCACCTCCCCCCTTTTCTTATCGGTAAAAATTTTTTCCCGCCAAAACTATCAAAGACAAAGGGCTAGGAACGAGGCCTAAAACACCGACTGTCCAAAGCAAAAAGAAGAAAAAATATTCAAGTATACAGAATTTTACATAAGAAAGTATCAGAAAGAAATCACATTATCTTTTACATAGTTTTCAAATAAATATTATAGGTTAATCTTCCATGTCGCCGTTTCAGTAATTGGTAAAATTAGAAAAAAAAACAACACATGCTTGGAAACTTATTCCAAGCATGTCGTGACATATTCTAATATGTCACAATATAGAAAGCTTATGCAGTGAAGTTATGAAAAATATTAAACTGAATAAAGATTACTTGTTTTTTTATTAAGAAAATTGATGTACTGTTGGGTTTTTTTTGTCGATGTGTGAGTGGGAAAGCTTTCCCTATCAATGTAAGGCTTCCAATGGTTTTAATGGGGAAAATGTCCCAAAAATAAATTGAATTGTGGTGAATTTAAACTTTATATAATTTTGAACAAAGGCAAGAAAGTTAACTTACATGCATTTTTACATTTCTACATTTATTTGTAATAAAACTTTCGATTGCCCTGACACCTCGTCAAGTATTTTTCTCGATATTTCGACAAAACGTCTAAAATCGAAAGTCTTATTACAAATAAATGTAGAAATGTAAAAATGCAGGTAAGTGAACTTTCTTGTCTATGTTCAAAATTATATAAAGTTTAAATTCACCAAAATTCAATTTATTTTTGGGACAGAGTGAGGCAGCACTGGATTATTTGGATGGCATCTGACGAGGTGGAGTTGACACCAGCAGGAAACCTGAAGAAGCCCAGCCTCTCGCAGGTAGCTAATTGGGTAAAACAGGCTTTGGATTTGATTCCTGAAGGCATGGTTAGAAGAAGTGTTTTGAAAATGGCATAAGTAATCAAATGAATGGTACAGAAGATCATCTTTTGTGGGACGATGAAGATGCAGCCAATGGTTCAGAGGAATAAGACATTCACTTGAAGATTGGGATACAGCTGTCAAGTTAACTGAGGAAGATTGGAAAGACCTCTTTGAAGACACAGATGAATCAGATTTTGAAGGTTTTTGAATTGTAAAGATCCAGATTATTTAAAAATTTAAAAATAAAGATTTTTTTTCTGTATATTTTTGCACATTTTATTTCTCGCGAGGAGTCAAAAATGGGGAACGCATTATACAAGAGGATAGCATTTTTACTGGTTTTTTTTGGGCTGAAAAAGTGGAATCGCATTATACAAGGGGTCGCATTATAGTAGAGGATTTACGGTAGTTACCACATCAATACACACAAGAATGTACTTATCCCCGTTAACCGTCTCTGATATGGGTCTTACAATGTCCAGAGCTACTTTCTCAAATGGGTAGCTGGCTTTTATACCGGGTTGAAAGGGAGCAGAACCTTTTTCTAAGCGGCATCTTTGACAAGCATGACATGCACAGACACAGCGATTCACATAACTGTTTAATGATGGCCAGAAGTATAACTTTTTGAGGGCATCAATTGTCTTGTTGATCCCTTTATGACCAGCTAATTTATTATCATGTGCCAATTCAATAATTCAGATCCTCATATCTTCTCCTATACATATTTTCCCTTCAGTAATATTTCTACCCTTCCCATTTTTAAATTTTTTTATTAGGATACCATCTCAAAAATCTCAAAAAATACCCTAATAATCCCATTACACTCCCCTGGGGGCGGACAGGAGAGAAAATCAACGACAACGTTCCATTCCCCTTTAATGTGGGAAATCTGTATGTCAAATTCCTGGATTTCCAGGGACCAACGTAATAGGCGTTGGTTCATAGCACTAATATTTTTTAAAAACAAGAGGGGCTTATGATCTGAGAGCAATCTGATGGGAAATCCAGGACCATGTGATGGAATTGTCTAAGAGCAGAGACCATAGCAAGTAGCTCCTTCTCAATGGTGCTGTAATCGCGCTGTGCCCCCTTCAGTTTCATGCTGAAAAATGCAATCGGTTTAATGCCATGTTCGGTTTCCTGCTGAAGTACTGTCCCCAAAGCTTCCGTGGAGATGTCAGTGCATAGTAGGAAAGGCCTGATATAATCAGGGGGAGACAAGATTGGGGGGTTCATGATTGCCGATTTGAGTGATTCAAAAGCTGCCTGGCATTCACTTGACCAGCTAAATCTTACATCCTTCCTTGTTAATGCTGTTAATGGGTTAATAATTGCAGATATGTTTCTGATGAAGGAACGGTAAAAATTTACAGCTCCAATGAAGGAGCGCACTTGCTTGACCGTCCGAGGAGCTTCCAGGTTGGCTATTGCCGTTGGCTGGGTTGGCTATTGTCGGTAGGCTATCATGTTGGCTGGGTCGGGAACCAGACCTTTGTTTGATACTATGTGACCCAGGTACAAGACCTAGTCCGTCATAATCTTGCACTTGGAAGGTTTCATTATCAAGTTATGTTTTCTAAAAATCTTAAAAACCCATTCCAAGACTTCCAAATGTTCTTCTCCAGTCTTAGTATATATATTAAGATGTCATCTTGAAAGACATGTAAATTTTTGTGCAAACGTTCGTAGAGAAGATCTGTCATGTAGGCTTGGAATGTATGAGCGGAATTTTTCGTGCCCTGGGGCATTCTTGTTAACTGAAATTTCCCCCATGGTGTCTGAAACGTGCAGCATTGATGAAGGTGGAGGGCAATAGGTAACTGGTAATAGCCGGAATTAAGATTAAGTACACTAAAGTTGTGAATTCAATGAGGATGTCGTGAATCATGGGCATGGGATAATCCAGGGCAGTAGTGACATCTTTCACCTTCCTCAGATCTAGGGTAACCAGTATATCCCCGTTGTCTTTTTATACAACATGAATGGGGGAGGTTCCATCTCAACTTGCTTGGTTCTATGATGCCCGCTTTTGTGTAAGATTCAATCTTCTCTTTGAGTGCGTTTAAGTATATCTTCGAGATTGGGTATTGTCTAACAAATATGGGGTGGGATTTATCTATATCAAATTCAACCATTATATCTGTTACATAAAAGCATGTCAATCTCCTCCGCAAAATTTGCCATGTGATCTCTTAAAAGAGTGTGCAATCGAGTTTTGTAAGCAAGATCCACATTCCCTTTCTCGATCTGGTCAGTCACCATATTTTGGACACATACTACTTCTGTTCCCGGGCCTTCTTTGAATTCGAATTTCGCAGCACCGATAAGATCGTTACCGAGGATAGCCTTGTACTTCCCGTCTTTAAAATACTGGGAAGCATCGGCTTTTGAAGCACGTATTACATATGAGAACATCTGCAATAATAACCTGGCTGATTGATTTAGAGTTATTAATGCCCGATAAGATTATATTTTCTTGGATGTGTGTGACCTGGTCACCTAATGAATTTACAATTTCATCATGAACCAGGGAGATTTCACTCCCAGTGTTTATGATCATGGGAATAGCCACATTCCCCAAGTAGACATTAAGATAGAAAAGGACATTACTACCTCTCTGAGCCAAGACTTCATTCGATAAGTTCACTGGGGGCTGATCGGTGACTATCTGATCAGCCCTGACTAGTTTATAGGGCAATTATTTGAGATGTGGTTGGGGCTATTGCACCTCCACCATAAGCCGGGATGAAGCTGTCTGCATTGCTTCCTCTGAGCTTTGTTACAGTCCTCTAGTTTGGGAACCTGTGCTTTTAAATCATTTAACTGTTTGCTTGGAGCTTCAATTAGTCTCTTGTATTCCAGTAGTTTTTCATCTATATTGGATATGATGTCTGCCGACATTATGCTTACCTCCTGCATAATATTGTTATGCAGCAGCTCAACATTAAGATTAGAGGTGTGGCTGTTTAGGCCTATCTGTTCTACTTCATCTGCGATATCAATAGCTGCTTGGAAGGACTCTGGGTTTTTGCACATAAAAATCATTCCTATTTCAGGTCTAACAGTTTTCATAATTTTAAGCAATAAAATTTTATCTTTCCTATCCTTGAAGCCCTCATCTGCCATGCCCATGTGTGAAACAACAGGCATAATCTATTGGCGAACAGTTTCATTTTGTTTCTGTGTCGCTTGATAAAAATTTAATTCGGCGTTGGCTAAGCATTCTAACTAAGGCAAAAATTCTAACAAATAGCCCTTACCTCTTGATATGTTGTACATTCAGACAGGCAATGCTCACTGTAACGATCCACGGCTTTTCTCTTTATTTTTGACCTTATGACACTTAGCACCACGGATTCCGGCCACCCCACAATCTAGGTGATGGCCTCAACGGTATCAAAAAATGCCTGCGCGGTGATTGAACCTTCGTCGCCTGAAAATGTCGGAATAAGGTTTGTGAAGCCCACTACAGAATCACTGCTGACTGTTGCCAACGAGGTGCTCTGACTGCCATCCGCATGTTGTTCGGGGACCATTGTGATATTTTAATAGAATTATATTGAATGATTTGCTAAATAATTGGGGTCTACAGGCAGTGATTTAAATACAGAGCTATTTAATAAGAAAGAATAATCAGGAAAATTTATAAGCAAGAAAAGTAGGTACAATAAGCGTTAAGGGGTTTGAATTATAACATAATTAAAGTCTGATACTTAGTCAACCAATGCAGAGAGCACTGTGTACTTCCTTTAAGTGGGAGAAGCATAGTAATACTGGATGCTACAAAGCACATGGTTGGGAATGATTCAGAATGGTTGGGACACGGTCAGACCTGGGCGCAGTCCATAGTTGTTGCAGGCGGCATGGGAGATAACAAGGCAAAAGGGTCTTACAGAGTTAGGCAGGTCTGGGAGGCATGGTCCGATATCTGAAGCAAACTGGAGGCTCTCGTCTCGGTATCACTGCTGAATTTTCTCGAATGCCGTTCCTCCCCTAGGGACCCTCCTTATATATCCAGGCAAGAATTCCCATCCACCACTGCATGCAGGCGCGCTCGTGATTGGCTGCTGCCCAATTCGACCGTGTCACCACTCTGGAGTCTCTGACGGGAAATACTCACAACGTGTTTACTCGCTACATGATAACGTGGCATCTCCAGACCATGTGAAGTGTGTATGAGGCAAACAACTTATAACATTTTGTAATTGACACAAATGCATGGCTTCCTTGAGATACCAGGTGGCGACTTTTGGTACTACTTTTTTTTTTTTTTTTGCAGAAATCGAAACTGCATGTTCCAGTAAGTATATACACCAAAATGTACTGCATTTGGCCTAATAGAATTCCCACTAGTGAGCTCTGAACACCTCACGTTATTTCTTGCCCACCCGGTATTATGACAATTTGTGATATCATCCCTTAGCTCTGAGAAAAAAAAAAGTTGCGATGACTTATGCCCCAATCCTTATAGATTTAATATTTATTATAGTTCCTGAACATTTTGTCTGTCTTGCATTTACACTGAGGAAATATCCTGTGCTACATGATGAATCAATCTCTATTATATAAGTACACTATACCCTGTCTCAGCTTCAGTTGAGAGTGACGTCACAGAATGACGTCGTTTACCGGGCATAGTGCACAACATCGTATCCTTACACCGTTAGACTTGTACTACGCTAGACCGTCCTATAATCACGTAGCTTCTCGAAGTAGATTAGTCGAATGGTATCTGTCCGATATCATTTTTTAAAGTTAATGTTTAAAATATTTTAATCCTCTTCGTGTAAACTCTATCATCTTCGATTTCTGACATCTCTTTCACGTTAGTTCTTCACGTAGGAACAAGACGTCGCCATTTTCATTTTACAAGATCAACTTCATTTTAATTAGTTTGGTTTTTTTTTTTTTTAATTTCATCAAATGGCTTTTCTATCCGCCGATTTTTTATTATATCGAGAAGAAAAATATGAAATATAATTGCAGAAAGAATTTTGAACTTTTTATATAGAAAATTATTCGAACTATTTCTTTATGCGGATGAACAATAACTGTTTCATTTGTGACGTCACTCTCAACTAAAGCTGAGACAGGGTATAGATAGGAAGAATCATTAGTTAAATTATCTTCATACTGCAGGATGTTTATTTCATTCTTCTTTACAACAAGAGATTTGAAAGTCTGACACTGTGAATATCAGTGGACATTTGTTTTGTTATTATTTTTTATTTGGCAATTTTTTTAATTATAAACTCTATAGCATTTAAAATTTTAAAAACTACACATTTAAAGAATAGAGTATATCTTATTTTAATTACCTGCCATCTGGAGGGGATAAAGACCTGGATGATTCCAGGACCCTGCGTGGAGATTTGGACCTTGCCCTTGAATTGTGAATGCTGGGGATAGCAGAAGACACAGACGTGAGTTTTCTGTGCCTCCCTGGATAATTCTTGTCAGGTACTGTCAGAGACTCCTTTCTATGGCGTCTATAATACTCATCTGGAGGAATTACTATATTATATTAAAAAACAAAAATAAAGATGGAAATTTAAGCTACAATTAAAAATTTATGTTTTCACAATTTTCTTTTAATTTATAAGAATTTCAAATGATCTACCGCTATTCAAACATTATACATTGATTTATGAAGGAAAACAACTTCAATAGTAAAAGAAGTCCATTATTAAACATTTAGGATGCGTTTCGATAGGCTCATGGATCTAGGCTAACTCACGTAACTGTGGCCTGTAAGCTCCAGTGAGCATCCTGACGATCATGCTATCAAAATGCTACGTGAGGTAGTTTTTATTCAGGTGCCGTTTAAGAAATTTCTTGTTCATTACTGTTCATTTCTTAACCAGTTCCAACACTGACTGTAATTTTCTGTTGGCATTGTTGAAAGCAGACATTGACATGTTGTAGTATCGTGTCATAAGCTCCTCGAATACCACAATACCTGATTTACCCATACTAATCCTGTATGGCAGCCACCATCATTAAACACAACAGGATAGGTTCTCACAAAGCTGTACGATCTTGAAAGGTGAGAACGTTTCGTAGTATCTAGAACTGCCTTCTATGAGGTTCACGGCTCTATCAAAATGGGTGAAGCCACCTCACGAAATCTATCGAAACTGTGACATATTAAATATGTACACATAGACATGGGTTGGAGCAACCCATGTCTATCTGTCATCGATTGAGCACGTAAACTATAAACTGCAGTAATTGGGAAACAATAGGGGAGGGAATGTAATAAAAATCCTTGTTCTAACAAGTTTATTAATAGAATGAAGCACGAGATATAATTTGTAGATAAAGAGATGTTGGCTTTACTCTCAGAAGCTTCGCAAATGATCATAAAGTCATAGTTTCTTTATCTTTTCAGAATTTGGTTTCAATTAACCCTCGAACAATTTGGAATTGAAATTTATTATTTTAGGCCTCTTTTCAGACATGTGCTCTTGGGATTAACGGCACCTGGAATGCTCCTTATTTAATACAATAGAAGGGGGGATCTAATACGAGGAAATCAGTGACGAAAATAGCAAGAAAAGGGGGGAATAATGTAAATGGGATGATAAAAAAGAGCAATGCCGACAGTGCAGCCTCTTCCAAGAATTGGAAGACAATGGAGCTATCCCAGAGTGCCGGGATATCCCAAGAAAAAGTTTGGGGAAATAAAAAAGATATAGGGAGTTGATGACAGACACGGAGTGTAGCAAGACGTTGAAAAGTAGCGGTGGCTGAAATCTGACTTCAAGAGAAGAAAGCTGACCAACGGCGGCTCGAGACGTATGAAAGGGCGACTAAGGACGATCGTTAGCAAGACGATCCACGCTCCGACTACATGAGCAAGCGGACGGACGTTGACGCGGCAACCGACGGCGTGATGCGAGAATCCAGGTGACCATCAACGGACCAGCGAGCCCGTGCCTATCAGTGGGGTAGAGCGGGAACAAAGAGTCTAGCGGGCGTTTTAGCTAGACGGCTTTGGAGCTCTAAGCTGAGCAGGCGACGACGAGACTGGCGATCTGGGAATCCGAGGGGAGGTGCCTGAACCAACGCAGCGACAGCCGGAACACCGGGGGAAACGAACGACAGCTGTGGACGAGCGTCGGACGCTATCGACAGATCCAGCGGAACTTCGAGAGTCGACACGAAAGTTAAGTACTGTGTTATATTCATTGGGCCCACGCGAAAATGTGTAATTTAATGTGAAACTCATCGTTAAAAGATAACGGAACTGAACTCATTTTTAGCATAATAGAATTTAGTTAAGAAATTGGGGGAAACATTGCCTAGAGCATGTGTCTGAATTTGATTGATTTAAAATTAGTAGACTTAAGTACGTTCAGGGTTAAATTGCTCTTTTAAACTAAGATTATTAATTCATTTATGTTTATATACGAAATTTGACAAATAGTTATTATACCATTGATATTATTTGGATCTCATTTTAAATTGCTTTATTTAAATCTTATATTTGTATTGATATCACTTAAATTTAAACTTTCATTAAATATCATTCATTTAATTATACGTCATGCTTCAATCTATAATTTATTTGCTAAAACGAACAGATAGGTCATAAGAGGGTAGTAATTTATTAACACTCAGTGTGGAACACTGTATTACGTAGACTTGCACTATACGATCACAAGTTGGCCAATTATTAGAAGATTAAGATCCCGTTGTGTCTCATTAGAGAGGAAAATTGAGAGGGTGGGTTCTATTATATGAATGACAGGTTACGGGGGGAGTAAAAGTATATTAGGGGTAAGTAAGTCCAATTCACATTTAGATTTAAGCACTAGAATTAAGTGTCTTAGACTAGGGTGCTATTAGCAGCGATTCGAGGAGCTTGCCCAGAGTAGGGACCCCGCATAAAACCGTCACACATTTTTATTAGTTATTATAACTGAAGGTGTGGAAGATTGACCGTCTGTATGCAATTATCAACTGAAAGTATTTTATATTATTTGATTTAGACTATATAATTGTCATGTTAGTATTCAGTAAGGCATAATTTTAGTAGAAATTGATTTCCGACAATCGGTGCTTTAGGCCTCGTTCCTGGCCCTTTGTTCTTTTTGGCGGGAAATGTTTTATTGATAAGAAAGGGAGGGGGAGGTGAGTCATGGAGATAAGGAAGCGGGCGCGGGAACGAGTGCACAAAACACCGATTGGCTAATTATTATGGTATTTTCTGCGGAACTTTTGTGGAGGAAAAAATTTCGTGATCAGAGAAATTGAAAAGAAAAGAACACTCGACGTAGAGATCTGGTTACAACAGGTTGTGGTCATGTAACCGTTATTTTTTGTGCAAAAAGTGATCGTGTAGGAAGAAGTGCGTGGCAAGGTTCGGCTCCGCGTCGGGCAGCCGCGTCTCGGCTCGCCTCGGCGTGGAAGCCGGACAGGGACGATGCCAGACGGAGGTTCTTCGGTGACAACGGTGCGGGAGACAAGCACGCAACGGAAAAGGAAGCCTGTTCAACGACAAGTGACGGCGGAGATAGCAGCAGCGATTCCCAGAGTAGGACATGGAATCCACCGGCCGTCCGCCGGTAGGAAGTGAACCGAAGGAAGGCCACGCTGGTGCGGAGATTCGTGGGCACGTCGTGGGGATCTAGCGGCGTAGCGAGTCGGGAGGCCAGGTGGCTAAGCAACGTGAAACAGACGAACGGCGGCGGCGGTGGTGAACATCGAAGCCCTGCGGAGACGGTGGTGTATCAGCCGCCAAGCTAAGCGTTGGACAGAACTTCTTAATGGTGACAGTGACGATTTGATTAAGGATCCTGGTAGATAGATGTGAAGAGGAGAAGGTTAAGTGCAAGCTTGTTAATTTAACGTTATGCATAACTGGGTACCAATTCATAGGGATAGGGACATTAACGTAAATTTGTAATAATATACATTGATGTATTGACATGTAAAGAACCGAATGTAGTTTTGCTGAATATCTTCTGATTTATTGAGCCTTTTAAAATTTTTTTATTATTATTATTATTATCTTACCTACGCATTATGGAATTAATGTAATTTCTTTTGAGTTAATTGATTATTTAATAAAACTTGCTCTTTTGATTTTTACCTCAATCTTCCAAGCTTACAGTTAATTAAGTTGTATAAACGGGGAATTTAGGTTACGAAGTAATAAATTAAAAGTTCTTGTTAAGTAAATTTGGGGGCTACGAGAAGTAGTATCTTTATTAAGATTTAGTTAATTTAATACCACTATACGATCCGCTAAAGTTTTTGCGTTATCTTTAGGAATAAATGAATGACATGCGTTGCGTTGTTCGAACATGGTCGTGCGTTGGGCACACTGGGCTTGGCAAATGACACCACCCAATTTAGGGCTCACAGGGCACCATGTAACACGCATATCCTGCATCGTCACAAAACGATACAGTGAGGAAAACACCCCTGCTACCAAAAGGTCCTTGGGTCTATCAAAACACGCACAAAATGTACCATAATCCCGATCTCATTTCACTGAGGCTTTATGCCATCCATAAACCCAGAAGGTGTAGAAAAATGAGACCCATCATTTCAAATATCAATTCTCTTACACATAAAATTTCCAAATTATTAAGTAGTGGAAGAATGGAGCTACCATACTCATTGGTCTGTCTGGCTGTCCATCTGTCTGTGCCCTTCATATTTTCTCATTATTTGACATAGGAGGTTGAAATTTGGAATGTAGTTTATAAGGAACATGTCATATTTCACCATTTAGTTTAGTTTTGATTGGCCCACTGGGATTATAGTTACAGGGATGGGAGTTAGAGGAAAATATAGATTTGTAAAGGAGTGAAATAAAGGTTTGCAGATTCCTCGGTAGGCAAAATCTACGGTATAATGAAGTTTGGGCCAAATTGTCCCAGTGGGGTCAGAGTTGTGGAGGTAGCGGTCACATAATCTTTAAAACTATTAACGTCTTTAGAACTATATGTATTTCAAATGGCAACATATGGTATGTTATATGTCATTCGATTGGAAATGATGAGAAACGAAAGGAGATAGAAGTCCTTTATATTTTCTAAACACTATGTCAATAAAAAAGGGGTAATTTTAGGGTAAATCGGGATGCTTATTTGTTCCGATTTTGGTTATTCTCTCCCGACTGCACTGATTTTTATAAAAAATCCTCCAGGATATAATGGGAGGCAGAGCGGCCCAAGAAAAAGCAGGACCTGGTGCAAAGTCAAAGTCGTCGGTGCGGGGCCTTTTAATAATAAAAGCTATGCAGGCAGGACTGCAGGGCCATGCGCAGCTGCATACTTTACACTGCCCTTGGGCCACGTCTGATGGGAGGAGATACCTTCTCTTGTATTTTCCTCCCCTCCTTCAGTCCTTCCCAGCATCTGCTGAGGACAGTAACAGTGAGAGACTAAGGCGTACCAGCATATCATCACTCTAAACTTATTCACACACGTTACCATCATATCCACTACCTACTATGGCAAAGGTCTAAGAGTGGCTCGCAACACAAAGGGATGAACACCGGAGTCAATGATCCAACTACTGAGAAGATGAAAAAGGCATCACAAGCCCAAGACAGAGATTAGCTATCGTGGGCTGGAAATAAGCTGCAGCTCTAGCAACAGAACAGGTGGGATCAACAAATTGGGTGCTCCTATCTATCATGGAAGCTGAATCAGAGGAGAGGTGTGACGATCAGCAACACAATGCAATTGTATTATGAGATGGTAGCAGATGACAACTGCAGCAAAATGAAGGAGACGAGCTGTGCAAGTTTAATGGCAACTAATCTCACAAGATATATGTTGGATGGCTAGATGTTGGTACGTCGCTGAAGACGTATGGGGCCAGAGTTGATTTTCTCAAGAGATAGGCAGGGAAGGCGTAAATGAAGCACAATCGGAAATGATCACGATATCAAGGTGTAATAACTTGACAATCATCTTCGTCTTGGATAACTAATTATGTCCAAGCACGGATTCTATTTTAGCAGTCTGCGGCATTGCGAACAAATTTGTGGATACCTATGCATGCTGTTTTCAACAGATAAAGAGTGACAATCGAGAGTAGGACTAAGTAAACTGTTGTCTCTTTAAAATGAGTAAAGGAGCAAAAAAGGAACTGCTATTGTGACACGAGCCATATCAATTGCACATATGAGAGTAAGCTGCATGTTATTAAAATTGCTTGGGTACTCTCTTATTATGTGTATTAAGTTACCAGTAAACTAATGAAAATGAATAAGAGTGCCTTTTTTCTTTAATTCATTTAATGGGGTTTACATCATCTTCCATTGTATACATTACATTCAAACGTGTATCTTAACTGTGAAATAAAATTTTAGTGCTTTGGAATATTTTACAAATGTACTATTATACAATAGTAGCTCTGTCGCTAATTTTATTTCTTAGATCTTAGAATACTATTAAGCAAATAAAAATTTCTTTCTTCCGATCCCACTCTCATCTGGCGTCTTATCATAGCCAATAATTGTAATAAACCTGATGATATGTGGTCCCATTTGGTACAAGGACTAGATGTATGGCCAGATTGGTACCAGTAACTGGATCAAGAGTAATGTCACAACATTGTCATTAGTTCCAATTTGAATAGAGATCTAGAAAGCCAAAGAGCTAGTTTGGTTTGGTTTATTAGAATTTTTGGCGTCGACTACTAAAGTCATTTTGTGCTTTTTACACAAGTTATATCTGTACGCAGCCCGGGACAAATACAAACATCCATGCCTGTGGTGGGATTCAAACCCATGACCAGGTGGACTCGAGAACTAGAAAGCCTACGCCCTAGCTCTTCCGGCCACCTGGCCGGCCCGAAGAGCTGGAGAGAGAGAGATAGATGTATGCCACCAAGTGTTGGTATGCAATGAATTAAGTCGTATCACTTTCAACTATTGTTTAAACTAATAGGGTTAAGGCTCAAACACATCTACACAAAAACTGCGTGCACAGATTTCATCCAACAAAAAATGCGCACAATGCGTGCGACAAGATTAGACACACTTGCGCGGAATTCATCCTACTGAACGTGCTTATAACACAGGAAGCGATCTACTTTTCTGTGGAAAAAATGGGTTCCAATGCTTTGAAGAGGCGAGAATTGCTTTAAAGCAGCAGAGAATATTATTATTATTCATATTTCTGCACTTCTATAATTAACTCTTCGTTGAAAGTTTTTATTTCATGTTCAGCTCTCGCTTCGAATGAACTGGCTTCCATTTTTTAATTTGTTGTTATCGAAACTCGAAAGCAAATGATGGCGTGGCAGAAGTGAGCAATGTGATTGGTGGTTCCTTTGTTTCATGCGGAAGAAAGTCGGACGAGCTCAAAGTCACGCGTATCGTTCGCATGAGTCGTCCGACTAGTTCATAAAAGATAATAAGTTGTCGCTTAAGTCGCACACGACAACTTGTCGCGTGAAATCCATGTAGATGTGTTTGAGCCTTTAGTCAGAGAGCCCTGACTGGCCCTTTAAGCTACACATCAATAAAGTAGTAGTTACAAGGAGGGATAATGACTTGTTTAATATACACTCAATGGCAAAAAAGGCTAAAGTCATGGGAGAGTAGTATGCAAATTTTATATTACTATCACCTACATAGACTAATCCAATATAATGGCTGTGCCTGAGTATATTTTATCTACCTGTATTCCCTATTATTTGATCATGGCAAGGCAATGAGAACTACTTGGGTTTGAACATGGCATGATAGTGGGTGCCCGGCAAGTGAGGCAAGCCACTTCCGAGGTTTTTCAGAAATTCAACATTCTGTGATGTACGATGGCCCGTGTGTACAGGGAATACCTGCTGGAACCATAATTGCTCTTTGACCATGACTACCGGCATATGGCTAGAAAATCCATTCCAACCGATAAGCCACAGCACATGACATCACTGTCGTATCAAATGAAGGCGCCTCTAGACCCATATCCAGCAAATCGGTGTAGCAAATGCAACATATGGAAATATGTCCCTACAGATATAATTAAGAAATCATATCAGTTTATGTTATCTTAATAGAACTTTTAAAGGGAATTTAATTAAGGTTGGTTTGGTTGGTATTAACGTCCCTTTCAGCTACTATGATCATATCAGGACAGCGGACGGCATTATAGGGGCCGCAAATTTTGCCTCGCAAGGGTTCTTTAGCGTGCAGCCGGCAAACGACTACACGGGACCAACTGCTTTACTTCCCTTCCAAAGGAAGTGCGTGATCTCAGGATTTCCCCCTAAAAATTCCTCATCATCCTCAGCCAGGATCGAACCCACATACTAGGGCATCAGAGGCGATCACACAACCACTGAGCCACCGAAGCCGATGAATTTAATTATGATAATTACATATTCATATTACTCAATTTTTATTCTTTATTTCAAATTATAATCTCTCAGACCGAAACCCATGGTTAACCTTTAATTTATCAGTTTGTTGTTAAGACTACAACATTTTAAGACAAATGCTTTTTTTTTTCTTTTATCGCAACTGCCTGGGAGCGAGCGATAGCATTTGCCATAAAAACTGACATCCGGCAGAGGGGGGAGACCGCAGAACAGACGAGCAGCCGAATGGCAGTTCGGGAGAGAAACTCAAAGCAACCATGAGGTTATGGAAATCGGGCAGGCGGAATAAAAATTAAAATAGAAGTTTTTTAAGCTATCTGACCATTAGAAGCTTTTCAATCATTAGCTGCTTAGACTATCCATCAGACAATGTGAAGTGAGACAGCACATGAACCATGCAATCTTTATGATACCGAACTGAGCATCTGTTACATGCAAGCGACGGCGGGCAACAGTCTCAAGGACCGAGGCGTTGGAACCTCGTGATGGCTTGGGTGCTGAGTGGTGAGCAACCGGTGACGTCAAGCAGGCGGGCAAGGTTCGATGGCGTTCATCCACGGCAGTAAGCAGCAAGGCTAGGGAAGGCAGGCTAGCCGAGGTTTGTGGGCACTAACAAAATCAGCGAGAAACTTGCCTTAAACCGGGGAACAATGACATAACGTGCATGGCGTTGGACAAGGCATCGGCGGTCTCGATGGTAGTGGCGTGAATCTCGGCACAAGCACACTCATGGAGCGGGTGGAGCAGCAATCAAGATCAATGGCATCATAAAAGCTAAGTAACCATGTTTATAATTCATGGGGTCCTTGGGAATATCATCTACGAATCTATTGCAATTGCATGTGTGTAAAGTGACATAATTTGAGTCAATAAGATACCTGATAAGAACTTTCATTAAGGGACGATCCAATTTAAATTTCATTAAAATTTAATTTCAAGAGCAATTGTCAAACCTTGACTGTGATTATTATTACCAATTACTCATCTAACCCACTAACCTAGTTTATTTATTTGTTTGATTCTTTATTTATTGACTCTAAATAAAAGCATTTATCCATCAAAGTTGAGTAATCAACTTAGAACTTAATTCTTTAATTAAAGGTTAATAGTTATTGGGTGAGAGATCTAGTAAATATCATTATTGCAGTATCTATTCAAATTGACCTTCACTATAACAGCTTCAGAATTAAAGTAGTCTTAACATACAGTAAATGAATGTTTGTTTTCTCTGGGAGAAAGGTTGGAGGCACTCATTAAGTAATTAATTCGAGTTAACCTTCGTTTAGACTTAGGGTGGGAGGGGGCGCACAAGGTATTCTCTATAAGGTAAGTCATAGTTGTTAAGTATAATGAAGCTGGCGAGTTATCTCGTGTACCAATACTAATAGTATCACAAATATGTGTAAAAGATATAAGCGGTGTACACTGGCAAAGATTTAGCATAGGCATATATGCCAAATTACACCCCCTTTTTTGTCATACAGGGCGATCGTACAAAATATTTCTAGATTTAAGCATTGTTAGGGTTAATGATAGGTTAGAGTTTGACATTTATCAAAAACCCACCAACAATCATCGCTATATTATGAACAATTCCGTTCATTGTCCTAGCCATAAACACACTGCCTTCCACGCTATGATCTACCGCCTTCTTAATGTTCCTTTATCCAACCAAAGGTACCAAACTGAATTGAGTACCATTAAATCTATAGCAAGGTTGAATGGCTTTTCCGATAAAATTGTCGACAACCTACTCCGTAGGCATAAGCTTCTTTTAAATAGAAAGGATTCCACGAAGTTAACTCCAGAGATCAAAAGCCCTAAATTTATTAGTATTGCTTATGATCCACAATTAACTACGGGCCTGAAAAAAATTTTTAGTGCTTGCAATTTAAAGATTGCATTAAAAAGTGGGAATACTTTGAAAGCACTCTTAGGAAATCCTAAAGATGCCATCCCACCTCTGGAAAAGTCGGGAATCTATCTACTTCAATGTGATTTTTGTGAGAAGAACTATGTTGGTCAGAGCTCCAGAAATATAATTAAAAGGTGGAAAGAGCATTATCTCATGTAAAGTATGGCACGTCGGACAGATCAAGCATTGCCAAACATATTTTGGACACTGGTCATGGTATTAACTCAGATAATTTTAAGTTACTTGGGTCTGTCTATTCAAGAAATCAATTAGACAGCTTTGAGATTATAGAAATCTATAAAAGGGATTCTAAAAAACTATTAAATATTGAAAAAGGGCCGATCTCAAACTCTGTTCTGTTTGATTTATTGAATTGATTCTGTGTCTTCTTGTTTCTTTCTCTTTGTTTTTTATTTTTTATTCACTATTACTGATTTTTGTCATTATTTTATTTTTATCTTTTGTTCTTTATAGTTTAGCTTACTTTTCCTTGTTGTTGTTGTTTTTGTTTTTTTTAATACTTCCCTTCCCTCTATCGATAAGGTATCTCCTCTTATTTTATTGGCCCACTGTTTAACTTGTCCAATAGTCGTAATTTCCGTTCCACTTAGCCAATGGGAGATATTCTTTTCAAATCCCCCCCCCCCCACCATGTCTATATACGAGGCGCATCCAGAAAGTAACTTTCCCGATGTTTTCCCCTTTAAAGTAAACGTAATTAGCCATGTCAATTGCGCATGCGTAACAGATCTATGATGTATCAATCATATGCCAGCCGGACAGGTCCCGCCTCGTGCCAGGAGCGTGGTAGCAATGGAAGCTCTTATTTCTTCTCCTGCCGCCTGCGAGGTTTGGTCGGTGATAAAGTTCTTGAATGCACAAAGCATTGCGCCAATTGAAATTCATCGTCAGCTCTGTCAGGTCTATGGGCCAAACATCATGAGTAAGCAGATAGTGCGTCGCTAGTGTAGGCAGTTTTCCGAAGGTCGTCAAAGTGTCCATGATGAAGAGCGCAGTGGGCGACCATCCCTCATCAATGATGATCTTGTTGAGTGATGGAGTTGTTTGATCATCCACCCTACAGCCCTGATCTTGCTCCCAGCGATTTTCACGTTTTCTTGCACCTCAAGAAATTCCTGTCCTCCGGTGAGTGTTTTGGCAACGACGAAGAGCTGAAGACGTCTGTCACACGCTGGTTCCATTCACAGGCGGCAGAGTTCTACAACAAGGGGATACAATAATTGATCCCACGATACGACAAGTGTCTCAATTCTGGTGGTGGCTATGTTGAAAAATAGCTTAAACATTGCTGTACTTGTTGTCAATAAATATGTTCCTGTAAGTGTGAGTTCTTTTTTTTTTTTTAAATAGGGAAACTTACTTTCTGGATGCACCTCGTATTTTGTAGCATTAAGGATTTCTTCAGTTGACTTTTGTCTCTCATCGCTGAAGATGACTACTTGGTAGCCAAAATACGTATCCGGTATTTCAAATCTCCTTGTGGATTCGAAGTTCCCACTGATTTTGGTTATTTTTAAAGGTACTAGACCATTTCCTGAGTGTTTCGGCAGGTCTCTGGTTACAAAGATAAAGAGTTTGACTAAGTCCATTTTGATGCAAAAAATTTTTTGCGAAGAAAATTACCAGACCTTCTAAGTTCCTTTGGGTTCCTGTGCATGCATACGACATTTGGCAATCATCTCTGTTCGTCGATGAGTTATTCAGCTAACAGATTAACAAGACCCATTGAAGTACTCTGTATATCTCCTCCCTGTCTCTCCTACAAACCATGCAATCAGCACTTTTTCTCCCAATTTTTTCTGGTTAATGGATTTTAATAGATATCCTCTTTTTGAACCATAAAAGCTGGAAAGAAAACATCTTTCTAATATTGTACAGGGTTATTCAAAATGGATGGCACAAAATTAAAGTTGATTTATTTTTTATTGAACAAAAAAAAAAGCTTATTTATATGAAGTGACAGAAGAGCTTCCTAAATTTCTATAAGGATATTTCAAATGTTTTATATGAGCACCTAAGTGACATGGCAGATGTCTAAACGATAGTCCATTTTCTCCCAGATGCATATGCTCGGTTATCAGCTAAACTGCACCAGAGATGTGTTCCTTCAAATCATTCAGTTGTAGTGGTAACAGGGGAACGTAAACAATATCCTTAATGTATCCTCATAAAAATAAATCATAGGGTGTTAAATTAGGTGTCATGGAGACCACAGCAGAATTGGCAAATCATTATTCCTGACATGGCTGATCTAGTATCCTGATAGGGTGGCATTCAAGTGATCACAAACTACACATATACACACATGAAACTTAGGAAAGTTCTTCTATCGCTTTATATCAAAATGGATTTGTTCAATAAAAAATATATCAGTTTTACTTTTGCAATGTCCTTTTTGAATAACCCTGAATATTCAGATATACTGTATAATATATTTGTAAAATCTTACAAAAAATATCTTTCAACATCAGTTAAATGGTGTTAGGATAGTTAATTATTTAATGACTAAGACCAAATAAATTTTCATTTTTTTTTACTTACTTCCTCTTAATCGAAGATTGATATCCCTGTGAGTTTCATCCATTTCAAACTCGGACATGTCACTGTCGCTGAGCCGTGATGTTGTACTTGGAGGAGAGAGATGTTCAGTTGAGGTAACTGTGCTTGCAGCCTCTGGATCCACGTAAATATTGCGTGGAAGGGTTTTCTTTAATAAATGTTTAAATATTCATTAAAAAATTGCTAAAATGGATATACACAAAACATAAAGGAATATATAAAAATGTTAGTATCATGAAGCGAAAATTTGGGTTAAGAAAATATGCTCAGAGCACAGATAGGGAAAAGAATATTGATGAATAAAAACACTGACAGTAACTTTGTTTTGATTGTCAGGTACAGTTCATTCCAAAAGCGTTTTCACTTTCTTGGCAGGAGTTGAGCTAAGTGAAGTTGATCAGTTATAAAGTCTAGTAGTTTGAATGAACATCGTAGAACTTTAAAATGGACTTGGCCATCCAGAGTGGAAATAGGGATGAGGTTTGTGACTGGTGTGGGTGAAAATTAGAGCACTTTTAACTTAAAAGATTAATCGCTGCTTTTTATTTCGGTAAGATAGACTTTGCAGATGAAATATTTAACACACTTATTAAAATCAAAGCAATAAATATTTAAGAATATCTCAAGAATGTTAGATGAGGGTTTATCTTACGTAAAACATGAGAAGTTTAAATTATTGATGAAAATAGGAACGAAAACTCCACAGCCTGAATTCGAACCGCGAGCCTTCGAAGAGCTGAAGTGTCCTGGTTCGAATCCAAGTTGTGGAATTTTCTTTCCTATTTTCATCAATAAATATTTAGTTTATTTATTTATTTTTTCTGTATTTCGAATATTGATATTTTTACTTATTACTTTTTAAATTCTCTAATATTTTGATAGCGACATTGCTCATGCCGCCATATATTACGCTTATGTTTTATAAGATAGCGAAAGCCATTACAATATACTCTATAGTAAACAGCATATAGTATACTGCATAAATATATGCCTTTTTCATATATTAGATATGATATTGTTAAGTATGTAACATATATATTATTCTTTCCCGTCATGGACGAGAACTTTGTTTGCCGATATGTTATTTTTTAAGCATAAACCCAGAAGATATTTTATTTCAAAAGAGTGGTAGCTATTCCCTATAAAACACCATAATAGATTTTACTTTTTATATTATTATTTTGTTAAATCTGCAGACAACTTAAACTTAATTTTCTACTACTGATTATTTTAAGAAAAAATCTAATGATTTAATTCGTGTATTCGCCATTTTATTGTTGAGCGTGCTTTGCCAACTTATCGCTTACTGCCTCGTGTAGTTTTCACGTTAGTATAGTGCATTTGTGGTATAATAATAATAATATGCATTGATTTATTAATAATAAAGAAATATTTCCTAATACAGGGACAAAATCAGATTTCAATTAAAACAGTTAAACATCACTCATTATGCCTCCCTATCTCCCTGTTGCTAAGAAACAATATCTGGCATCTTCCAACGTGATTCGAACTCTACTTCTTTCCTGAAATGATTTATCTCACTGGTTTAATGTATTGCAAGGAAGCCGAACATCATTCACCTAAGTGAAAACGCTTTTGGAATAGACTGTACTTCAATAAAAATTCTCAGCAACAAATTAATTAAAATTAAAAAAAGACAACACAATACCAATATCATGTATTTTACAAGGTCATTTGGGTTTATTTTTTGTGTAAGTGGTGAAATTTTTCCTTTCTACTAGTATTATTAAAATATTTTTGAGTGGCTGCGTGATGAAAGCAGAGGCATTTGCTCATCGACAGAAGGGGAATCGGAAGCCACAAGATTAGGTGAACATGACTGCTTTGGGATTCATGATCTTCAATGATCTTATCATCATTCATCATCATCATCATCTGATGAAGGGGGATCATGAGATGAAATTCTAAGGAGATAAACTGTATCAAACTGATTAGAAAGTGGCGGGAGAATGACACCTGCTGGTAGGGCCATAGCCAGGATTTTATCAGGTCATTGCATATCAAATGTTGGATTTCGAGGTGGGCTCCGTGCTTCCCAGAAATTTGCATGTCTGTGATTTTATTTAATAGTGTTTGAACCCAAGCGAAGATAATCAGGACTTCATACGAATTACGTGTGATAATGCATTACGAGTTCAGGTTGAATTACATTGCATTCAACGCCTCTCGAAACATCAATAAGGTCTTCGGTGTAGGCACAATAAACGAACATACTGTCCAACGTTGGTTTCGAAAATTCCAGGCGGGAGTGATGGACCTGGCAAATGAGCCACGCAGCAGACCACCCAATGTGTTGAATGACGCTGATCTGAAGCGATCTGTGGAAGAGGACCTGTCAAAAACTGTTCGGGACCTTGCAGGGGTCAGCATTGACTGTTAGTAGACATCTTAGGAACATCGGCAAGGTGAAAAAGCAGGACAAATGGGTCCCACATGAGCTCATGGTTACAGTTTGGTTGAACATCCATGGTGTAGTGCATTACAGCTTCCTGCAGCAGGGGGAGATGATCACCGCTGTGACCTACTGTCGTGAACTGCATCGTATGCACACAAAACTGCACCAGCAACATCCTGCACATGTCCTTCTGCTGCATGACAACACGCGTCCGCACGTTGCACGAACGACCGTGCAGGCGCTACAGGCTCTCGGCTACAAGGTGCTTCCACACCCTCCCGTACTGTCCAGACCTCTCCCCTACCGACTACCATCTTTTCCAGAACCCGGATAATTTTCTCTGGAGGAAAACATTCTTAACCCAAGCAGATGTCGAAAACGCATTCCGGGAGTTTATTGAGTCCTGTGACCATGGATTCTATCGGAGAGGGCTCGAGAAGCTGCCAAATCATTGGCAACAATGCTTGGATTGCAATGGGGGTTATTTCGAATAGCATGTGTGAAGGTGTCCTTTCTAGAGGGCCATTAAAGATGACCTCTGCAAACCGACATTTGATATGCAACGACCTGATATTTTGGGAGGGGAACCAATTCTATTTGCAGGGAGGGAGTCCTGCAAATAATGGAATTATTTGGTAAGGTGCTCAAATTCAGAGGAGCTGTAGCACCCTCATCCCCCATTCCTAGGTTCGGCCTTGCCTGCTGGTAAAAGAGCAACATACCTGTAATTGGCAATGGGTATGGCAGAGATTTAGGGCAGTCTTAAGCTTTGCTGGTGCCCTGGGCCAAGCTGAATTTCTGGCTCCCTTTGGCAGCCTTTCAACTTTTTCTGGCACCCCTTTTCACCCTACTAAGCACATGGCATGCCTTGGGCAACTACCTGAGTTGCCGGTACCTTGAACCGACCCCACAGAGAGAATGAGGCAGCTAATTCAAATTCACAAGGACTTTCCACCTCCATGTCTGTGTATTTGATTGGAAGGGGGCATAAACATTTATAGAATTTTATTCATGTTGTAAGACAGAATTGTTTGGAGCTGAACTCAGACTAATTTACCTTGGTGGAGGTGCCTGGAGATAAAATTGTGGGGAGAGAGGGCTAAATAATAAGAGCTTATATATGTCTCATAGGATTAGTGTAAAACCAACATTTATTATAACATATTAGCTTTATTTACAAGATGTTACCTTTTGAGTGTTAAAACGTTTTTATCTCAATTGGACTGAGCAATATGGCTAGAGACCCATTTTGTAATATTGCTAGAGACCTTTAACTGTAATACGAAGGTTGGAACTTTTAATAAGGACAACAATGCTGTACAAACACCATGCAATGGAAGCAAAGAATGTCATCGACACTATACGTTAGGGCAGTACCAAACTGACCTCAGAGCAAATGGACTCTCCCTTTCCTTAACATGTGCATGTGCCGCAGTAATGGGAAGAATAGAGCCTCATGTGAGCTGGCGCTCTAATGTAGTTGCAAAACATGAACAATGGAATTGGATAAAGATTGAATGTGCCAGAGGTCGTACAGCAAGACAGTGTCATCAAGGTTTGCAAGAGGCCTGTGAGGAATCAGCATTACCTTACAGAACAGTGACAAGGTGGGTAAAAGCCTTCAACGAGGGGAGCCAAAATGTGGTGGCATGCGTCGCCCAGGTCGTCCTACAGTCAGTGAGGAAGAAGTGTGTGCTCTGACCGCGTTACTGGAAACTGATTGATGTCATACCATTTGTGAGTTGGCTCGAGAGACAGAATTAATGCATACAACTGTGCTGTACATTCTGAAGGAATGCCTGGAATGAGAAAACTTACCTCATGATTTAAGGGAAATGCAGAAATGGCAACAATATGACGTTGCTCGTCACCACTTGGAGCACTATGAGCGTGAAGGAGAGGCTTTCTTATGCCATATCATTACGCTTGATTAGACAAGGGGCAGATCTTACGAGACACAAATGAAACGCCAATTGAACAAATGGCATCATTACGGGTCACCACAAGTTCGTCAGAACCCTAGAAATGTGAAAGTTATGGTGATACTTGCGTATGACTGTGATGGTGTTATCCTAATGCATACCGTTCCTCGAGAGCAGACAGTCAATGCCGAGTAGTACTGTTCTTTTTTGGAACACAACCTGCGACCATCTTTGAGAAAGAAGTGATGACACTTTCTGTAGAATACACCCATCATTTTGTAGGATAATGCTCAGCTGCATACAGTATAAGCTGTGGCTGATTTGTTTGATTGATGGGGCTGGGAAATAATGTACCATCCACCATACTCCCCAGACTTAGCCCTTGTGACTTCGACTTGATCCCTAAGATGAAGGGACCACTTCGTGGCATTCACTACTGAACTGTTCCAGAGATTCTTCAAGCTGTAGACCGCTCATTTGAACTATCAACACCAAAGGTGCTGCTAAAGATATCCTACGACTTCCACAACTCTGGAAATGGGTTTTTCACAATGCTGGTGACTACCTTGAAGGACAGTAAAACTTCGAACCAGATATCTCTTTTGTATCAGTTGTAAATAAATAGTTGTCACTATTAAACTTCCAACCCTTGTATACAGATTCAATTGAGCACATGATGCTAGCAACTTCTGCTCTTCTATAAAAAAGTTAACTGATCCAGCTTTTTAAAAATCTTTTTAGCTGAACAAGTCTCAAGCATATTTTAAATTAATTAAACAATGAATATTAATTCGGGTAAGTCAAGGGAAAACCAATAAAAAAGGTCACATTAAATTTTTAAGTAATTTATGCTAAATTGAGATTAAATAACAATGGCACTTAAATACAGTGTGTCCACAAAAACCCTCCTCGATTTTATTTGGTTATAACATGAAAAACTTGGGGAATATTTTGTTTATTATTTGGGTAAACGTGTAAAACTCATAAAGTTTCATGTGATATATGTTCATTACAGGCACTCAATATTTTGAGTTACTACACCTTCTGACGCCTTACTTACAAACATATAGCAAAAAATTTTCATTTTACAATCAGTTCAAATCAGGGAGTGTTTTTGTGGACACACTGTATACAAGTTTGTAACAAATCAGTTAGTTTACCAATCACTAATATCGGTATAATTAATACTGGTTATAATTATGATAATAATCTGATTGGTTATTGCCTTCATTAGTTTTTTTCCTGAAATTCTCTGATTTGTTAATTTACTTGAACTGCTTCTTATAAATTCGCTGTTCACTTTGTATTTGGTGACTCTCGAGTTATTCGATTATCCAAGACTCTTGCTGAAGAAGCTGACATCATCAGTGAAATATACATACGAGGTATTATTAAACGCTTGTTGTGGAATAGTGTTTTCACTCTTTATTTCCTTTCTTTAGGTAACTTTGTCCACAGTTTCTGGCCTTTTTCGTTTATATGTCTCTAATGCTCTTAAAAAGCCTACCTGCAAGCTAATCAACATAATACAAGGACTTTTCAAAACTATATAGTCAGTAGGAGACAAAAAAATCCACTTGACCATAAGAAGTTGACATTTATTGGCACAGATGTACATTTCAATCACAAGGTTCGATCACAGATGTACATTTCAAACGTGGTAACCCTCCAGAAGAAATCTAACCAGAAGAAACGTTTCATAAGTCTGCCATATAGCAGACAACTTCTAAAAGGCCTTTGACGAATATGTAAAAAATATGATCTGACAGTTGCCCACAGAAGCAACCATACCATCAAGAAGACAAGATCCCACCCCTGTACAGATCAGGGATCTATGAATTTAAATGTGAACTTGCAAACTCAAATATATAGGACAATCTCGGAGAAGAATGGAAACCAGGATTCAAGAACGTTTCAGCTATGTTAAAAACTATAAACCCAAGATGTCAGGCTAGGTCCAACACATCCAAGCAAATGGACACCTAGCAGATAAAGATAACTTCAAGATTCTCCATACAATGGAGGATTATAGATGCCTTAATTTTTTGGAATCCTGGGAGATTTCCAAACACCCTCCAGAAGATCTTGTGAATCAAGACAGAGGTCCTATAAATTTATCAGATTGGACGGACCTGCTTAATTGTATCAGATCTTAATTTGCTCTTTCCATTTGTAACCAATCAAAGATTTCTGGTCTCTGATTGGCCCATCGTTCTCTTGACAATCCTCTTCTTTATGTAACCAATCAGAGAAATTACTTCATTTTTATTTCTTTTTTTTATTACTTATTTATTTCTCTGATTGGCAATGCACCTGTATAAATTCTGTACGAATTGGAAAATCTGTGCACACTGACTGATGATCACCTTGTGATCAAAATGTACATCTGTGCCAATAAATGTCAAATTTTTTGTGGTCAAGTGGATTTTTTTTCCCTAGATCGTCCAACTGTAAGTAACCACAGCCCCAGAGGTTTCTTTCTAAATATTTGTACATTCACAGTTATGGTAATTGTAAGGGAATTTAAAATTTTAAAAAGGCAGCTTCTATTATTATCATCACCATAGTCTCAAGAAGCCAGGTACAAAAGGCAAACCCGGTTGTTAGAGGGCTTTGCTGTCAGGTAAAAATAGTATGGCACCTAAAGTGCCTTGTCTATTGACCTTCTTCATCTGTTTAAGGTGCTCTAAAACAGTAGGCCAAGTAGACCATGAAATATTACAAAATTAGGCAATTCTTTAATGCTTTTATAAGGATCAGCATGCAGCAGATTATTGACCAACTCTACTGGTCTTCCTGATCAGTCTTCCTCAAAAATACCAGATTAGAATTTGGCAAACAAATGATGGCACTTGCAGACATTTAATGCTTTCAGATAAACTGTGCACAAATGTGGTTGCATTGATCTCTTTGTGAAATTTATACAGAATGCAATGATGAACCTAACTCTCCTTGGGTTTTATGTCATCAATTTTGTTCTGGAACTCTGGCAGACAAAGGCACCTAGAACAGTTACTGTAATTATTCTACTATAATGCGAAAAATTTTGGCCTAAAAGAAGCACCTAAATTTGTGGGACCGTATTACACAAGAGGATAATATTAGCGCTGCAACGACTGACACCAACTTCGGGCTGATGAACTTCAAACGAAATTAGCTTATAATATATATCACAGATCACAGTACTTTAAGTATACATTATATACAATGTACGGTTCATTAAATTGTACATTAATTCACTTTTTATTAGAATTTCCCAGCGCCAAAAGCTAATACAAAAATAACTTCTCGGAAAGCTGTAAACTTCAGTCGATTTTGTCCCGTTGCATTTTTTCCAATCATGTTTCGTTTACTAATTTAACAGATGAATATTTAAAAGGCCCCAAAATTAAACTGCTCTTGTCTTTATTCAAAATTGAATACTGTACAACATAAATAGAGAAAACAGAACAGGAATTTCTTCTGTTTTTTCTGTATATTCTTTCATATTTTATTTCTTACGACAAGTAAAAATGGGGATCACATTATACAAGAGGATTAAATTGGGCTCTAAAGGTGGAATCACATTATACAAGAAGCGCAATATAGTAGAATAATTATGGTAATTCACCTGTACATACAGGGTCTGTATAAAAAGTATCGGGAACAATTTTTTCCTGACGTGACTGTAGTTCACAGCGTGCTCGATGGTGTGGGGTCTGACCTTCAAAATGCGCCAAGTGTCAGTCACCTGCGAGCATTTGTTCAGGCTAGATCAAAGTTTTAGCGGACCCCTGTCGAGTAACTTGGTGCAAGCTCAAAATGCAGCGAGCGACTGAATAGGGTACGCCATCAAATTTTGTGTTGGACTGGGGAAATAGGCTATGTAGACATTGGGCATGGTTCGCTAAATGTTCAAGGATAAAAGCATGTCACAAACTGCAGTGTTTAAGTGGCACAAGCTCTTCAAAGATGAAGGAGACAACAAGCAAAGAGTGTGTGAAGTGCTGACCATTGGTTAAGTGTGCGCATGATCGCAAATCGACTTGCCATTGATAAGATGACAGTGCACACCATTATCACTGCAAATTTGGCGATGCGGACGATCTGATGCAAACTCATCCCAAAGGTCTCGACGGACGACCAAAAGCAGAAGCACAAAACGGCGTCGCAATGATTCCCCAACTCCCTTATAGTCCCGACTTGGCCCCAGCAGACTTTTTCCTATTCCCAAAAGTGAAATCCTCTCTCAAAAGGACACCGCCATGGGACCCTAAGTGCCTTCAAAGAAGCTTGCACGCGTACTCTTAAGGACCTTCCGGATTCTACCTACCAGAAAGCCTTTGAGTTGTAGAAATGCCGCTGGCAAAAGTGTGTCGACACTCAAGGGATGTACTTTGAAGAATTTTAAGGTTTTGTAGTAATATCTGAAATAAATCTATTTTTCCGAAACTTTTCCCGATACTTTTTATACAAACCCTGTACGCTATATTTACACTGAAAATACATTGAAAATAATTTATATACAGGGCGAGTTTAAATTCGCACACATCAAAGTACCAGTTTGAGAATTTAAATGAAAATAAAGTATCATAGAGATTAGTAGAAATGTTGGCTTTTATTTTTAGCAAACCAAACTTTAAGGTGGGGTTTTTTTTTTTTTTTTGTCTTTTTTTTTTATATAAGTTATCCTTTTGAGTGTCATTTCCCGGGGATTGTGGCTCCCTCGCCCACTAGATTTATCACTCCCTGAAAAATGATTGCTGAGCTTAAAACAAATATCACAACAGCCATTTCTAACATCAACACTGCCATGCTTCGCAGAGTCTCATAAAATCTTGTAAAACGAACACGCTTTTGTATTTGCAAAAGAGGTAAAAGCCAAAGGTTCCTGGTTTGATTCCAGGCTGCGGAATTTTCTTTCCTATTTTTCATCATTAAAAATAATAGCCAATATTCCAGCTAACTTCTGTGATACTTTACTTTTTCATTTAAATTCTCAAATTGGTACTTTTACGGGCAACTAAACTTTGATGTGCACGACTTTAAACTCATCCTGTAGATACTGAGTGAAAAACTGGCCAATCAGAATCTTAGGATGATGTGTACTTGCTCCTAATTGTTTTGATATTAGATGTTCTTTTGAAAAAATTTAAAAATTTCATCAAGGTTGAACTGCAGTTGTCTTTTTTTTTTTTTTTTTTTTTTGTAGATTTCTAGGCTTCCCAATAAATGTATCTTTCTGTTGTTTATAGAGTTTTCATGATTTTCCTACCATCCTAGGAAGTATACAATGTGTTCATAGGAGATATATCCAGTCATATAAACTTATTTTCAGTCATTCTCTTTTTAGGCTCGATATAAAATGCAGAATTATAATGAGTACATAAAAAGCTCTTTAACCACAATGTAAAATGCAAAGGGAATAAACAAAATAAGATAAGAATGAACAAAAGAATTTTATAACGTAACTTAAGCAAAAAAAAAAAAAAAAAAATTAAATACAAAAAATTATAAGTAACAAACAAATGCCAAGCAAAGTAAAACATTCAGAAAGAATAAAAATCAAACAAAAGAGAAATACAGAAAGAAAACACTAAATAAATATAAAATTTGGAACCTGTATACATATTTCAGAGGCAAAGCTTCCATCATTCAACAGGAGACAGAGAAAAGAAGTTAACTTTGGGGTATATATAACTAAAAGCAGCCAATCAAGGAGGAGGACGCATTTTTTGATTGCAGACAATTTTAACACCCCAATTGATAAGGGGTGATAGGTCCTGGGTCAAAATTGAGTAGTAGATCATGATTGGTGGAGAGAATGGATAGGCTTTCCAAGGGATCCAAAAGGTTATTTTTGGTGACTGGCTCAATAAGTCTTAAATTGTTAATATTAAATGAGTGGCCTGTATCTACAGAATGTTTAGCCATAGCCATCTAGTAAAATTACAGTTTGGTCTTCCATAATAGCCCTATAATTTGATTTATATTTACATTCATTACTTCCATCCTTAACTATTATGTTAATCCTAGAAAGAAGAAGAAAACTGTGGATAGGATAAAATTACAACCGAGTTTACTTCTTTTGCCACAAAGAACTTGGAGATCCTTAAATGTACATTTAAGGATCACTGCATCCATCATTCAATAAGGATTCTTTACTGAATGATGGATGCAGTGCATCTCCAAGTTCATTGTGGAAAAAGAGATAATCTTATTTATAATTTTAAATATGGTCGATCACTGTACCATGGTAATAAAATTATCCTGCAGTATACGTTTTGTTCATATTCTGTCATATTCTGATTGATTTAACTATTCTTTATCTTTATTTAAATTGATTAATAGTAATTAAATACATTTCTTAAATTAATAAAAAAGCCATTTCAAGAAAGGTTACCAATGGAAAGTTGTCATCATGAGGCTGCAAGTAGTACCATTCTGACTCATCATCTAATGGAGAAGCAGCTAATTCTACCAGCACCTAAAAAAAATAAATTCCAATAAGCCTCCTAACTACTTATTAAAGAAAACTTGAGGATTACAGAAAATATTAACTCATTTAATGTCAAGTACATTTCTATTATTCGGCAAAAAAACTTTTCACTTTTTCATAACATGTCAGTCAGCAGAATCCCCTGCAATGAATCTAACATTGATTATAAAGTCTTTAAATGGATATCTTTGAATATCCCCAACCCATTAACTGTCTGTTTTTATACTCCTCAAATTTTCTATTACTGTAAAGAATTTATGATTCTCTGACTTGGGCACATAACATTTACTTGTATAATCAAAATATCATCCTCAAATAAAAGAATGGCAACTATAATATAATTAATTTAAGGGAGAGACAAAAAGAAAACACACACAATTAAGGAAAAAGTTAAAGGAAAGCAAAGGCCTTCAATCTGTTTGTAGATATGAAAGAAATAAAAAAAGTTATAAATGTTTTCTATATATATTCAAAATAGAGTTTCTGCTATTTATCATATTTATGCGTGTGTGACAGTATCTATATTGTCTCTATGCGCTTGACTATGGCGTCAAACACGTGTTTACTCATTTTCCTTTTTTTTTTTTTTTTTGGTCATTTTTCAATACTTTCTGATTGTTAAAAAGACACATATTTGTTCTAATCTTTTCACCCTTGTATAGTGAGAATGTTTTCTAAGACAAATCATTTGGATTTGGCTGCTTTCCAAAATTTTTTGCTCAGGCCTATCTATTTTGCATTAATTTTATTTTATTTTACTCATCAGCATTCGCTCTCTCTCCATCTATCCTGCGTTCCCGCTCTTTTCCTCAGACGCTTTCGAATGAGGGAGACACTGGATGAAGGGGCGTTGCTAGGCAACACATCGCCTCCTTCAATGGATAGTGTGATAGAAAATAAAAAATTGAGAGAAGCAATAAAAGAAGCAGTGATGCGAAAGAGAGGGATAACGAGGCACAGCGGACACAGACAGACACGGGAGATGCTTCATATCCCCGTAGCACTAATCAGTGCTAAGTGCCTAATAGACATCATCATGATGTCCTTTAGAAATTTAAAGGATGAAACATCACGGTTAAGTTGTACCCCAACAAGTGTGCCGGAGTGACCTGTATAATCATGCGACGATAATCTGTGGTTACAGCTTCAAGTGTCATACAACTCATGAGAACATCCATGGTGGCTACACGGAGCGACCTACAGCAGCGACTCACACGTGAATGTGTGTTCCATTGAAGGTTGAAGTCGAAAACGAATGCAACTTGTTGACGGGAGTCAAGTCAACAGAGAAGGAGTCTCATGCCCGGAGCAATTATACAGGTCAGAGGATAGCCAGCAAAATCTGAAGGCAGATTTATGTTGGTGGGGGGACCTGGTTGCTGGATCGACGAGGGAGCGACATCACAACACTAAAAAGCACGTGCAGAAAACTTCGATCGCGTCTTCAACTATGATTGAAGATCCAAGAGTGACTGAGTACGACTTCATTAGTGTTTCACTCATAACAGATAAGTGTGTACATGCGTTTAAATGTAATTCATCTGAATATCTCACCTTTAATGAGAACAACATTTGCGTGCAAATTTCAGCCTCTCTTGAACTGTCTTAAACCATCACAAACCGAGAGGGAGATAGAATGCCTTATTTTACTGTTTTATTAGGATTTTTTTAATGACTTGCCTAGCTTAAAAGATGTTTATGCAAATAATATTATCCAACAGCATATCTAATTTTTGTTCCTTATTAACATTACTAACAAGTTTTCAATTACCTTTTATTATTCATTTTACTTTTGAATAAATATTGTAAAATTTATCAATGGGAATCTATTAGTTTCCACTCTCAGCCTATGTTAAATTAATTCCACAAGTAACATTCTGTATTTTTCTGAATATTGGCTGCATTCATTTTAGGTCACAGCTGCAAATTTGATGGCCAAACGAAAAAAATAACCATTAAAGGCTGCATTTCACTTTAGGCTGCAATCTTCTAGAGTCTAAAAAAAAGATCGAACTACCGTGCTTTGTGTTAGTGTGCGATAGTATCTTAAATGGTAATTTAGAGATTAATTTTATTATTTACATAACCATCTTCATTATTTTTATATATTTAATGAAACTTTTATTAATTTATTAATGAAATATATAAATAATTATAGTAATCTCATTTTAATGAGCTAGTGTAACTCCTTATTTCTTCGACGGCTGCCATAACTCTCTCAACAAACTGCTGACCAATAGCGATATAGCATACTGTGACATCACAACAATACAACATTTTGGAACAGAGTGAGCTTCATCTGGGCTGGTGAATTGCTGACAATAGCTTTAACACGTGAATTTTATAATTTATGTATATGAAATTATTATGAAAATATCTGTGTCAGCTGCTTTCATCAGGGTCAGACGTGTCTCCAAACGCTCCCGCGTTCCCCAGTGATCAGTTTTCCTCCCTCCTGCAACCCATCCCATCCCACATAGTCAAGCAGTAAATCCATGTCCAACAAGTGGCCCGAGTCCGAGAGCTGGTCATCATTTTCTTTTCTACTACTACCAATTCCGTATTATGACTTTATTAATTTAATGTTATTATTTTCCTCTCGCTCGTTAGCCTCTCTTGCCTATTCTTTTTTCTCCTCTCTCTCTTTCTCCTTTGTTTTTTCATTGTTCTTGTATGCTGATTTTCATCTTCATACTAGTCACTACAAGCGTACTTGCCCTTTTTTGAATTTTTCATTACTTTATGTTACTTTACCATTAGCCTTTTTCACAGTCCCCCCCCCCCTTTTTTTTTTTAACTATTCAGTTGTTTCATTTTTTCTTGCCCCAATGTTACTATTAACTCTTTTAGCCTTTTCCATTTGCCTCTATACCCTCTCACAACCTTTCTATGTTTAACTACTGACTCTGCGATCTCCTCCTACATATCTATCGCTATAATTGTAACTACCCCTTCCCCCGGGAGGTTCCTCCTTTAGATTCCCCCCCCCCCCCTTGCTTTTCACCACTTGTTGCCCTTTCCTGTCTTAAAGTTATTTACGGCCTCCTCTCCCTTATAATTGACTCCCCCCCCCTTTTCTACTTCTTCTGACATTTGCCTCTCTTTCTTATTATACTGTCGTAGAAAATAGGATAATTATTTCTTTCTGTTTTAAACTATGAGGGTTGGGGGGCAACTATTTTTTTTCTTGTAGATATGTGAACGGATCACAAATGTATATGTGTCGTGTGGAAGTTCTACAGGCATAGTGTGTATGCAGAACAACAGATGGCTCTGTGATAGCTGAGTGTCAGTTGGTGAGTGTCGTGCGAGATGGAAGTAACCCGTGTTGAGCAGCGCGCTTACATCAAAATAGCCGTTCTCCGAGGGAGAAATGCGATGGAATGTCACAGTGAATTAGTGGAAGCCCTTGGGAATAATGCCCTACCATACCGTACAGTAGCACGGTGGGTAGGAAAGTTTCAGCAAGGACGTGTGTCAACCAGTGATGAGCAACCGTGAAGGCCATATTGCCCTGTATACTACCATATTAAATTAGTGTGTTATGATATTTAAGTGCTATTCATTGTCCATACATGTAGTTAACACCTTGTCCTTTCGTCTGTATATGTCACATTTTCCAACCAGACTGGTATCTTCAAGAAAAAAAATAGTTGCCACGAAACTGTAAATCCACCTATTTCGGTGCATTTCGGTGAAAATCATGAACTTTTGCCCCAACCCTCGTATTTTGACCTTCTTTTATTTATTTTATTCATATTATTATTAAGATCATCATTATTATTATTAAGTTTCGATCTCTGTCAATAATCCGTCTTTTTACCCATTTCCTTCTTCCAATTTCATTTAAAATTGTTGCACGATAATGCCTATAATTAATCCTAATATTTGCTGCATGTGTAAAAAAAAACTAATAGAAAATCCGAACTGGAAAATGCGACAAATGTTTCCAGTCCCTGCACACTACGTGCTCAGATATCGATAGGAAAGCTATTAACGCCTTACTTACCTCCGATGGTAGGTTTGCTAAATGTGTGCAAAAACTGCAAATCACAGGATTCCAGAACCCAGGATTTAAAGGATCTCACCATATCTTTAAAGACTGAAATTGAAGATCTGAAGAATTTGGTATCGGCGATCAAGACCAGGCCTACTTCCTCATCACCTGAAACAATGGTTTGGTTTATTAGAAATTATGGCGTCGACTACTAAGGTCATTTTGCGCCTTTTACACAAGTTATATCTGTACGCAGCCCAGGACAAACACAAACATCCATGCCCACGGTGGGATTCGAACCCACGACCAGGTAGACTCGAGAACTAGAAAACCTGTGCCCTAACCAGCCTGAAACAATGGAGAACTTAATGACTGAGCTCAATGATCGACACTCCCGTGAGAACAACATTCTGTTTAACAATCTGTCTGAGAGCACCGATAATTCAAAAGTTGCTGCAGCTAACGACGATAAAGCTCGCGTGTTCGAAACTTTCACGAAACTGCCCTCGACTTCCCATCTCCAGATTGGCCAAATACCCTGTACTCGTCTCGGTAAACCTGCATCAGGGAAGGTAAGACCTTTGAAAGTTATTCTACCTACTGAATCGGATGCTATTAACACTGTAAAGTGCAGACAAATCGTCTTCCAGGAAACTGGTGTTTCAATCAACTCTGACTGAACTAAAATGGAACATGATTACTATGGAACATGGGTCTCCAGTGATTGTGCCCATGATCGAGGTTATCTGACTCCTCGGGGTAATCTCTTACTGGATATGTCATATCTTCTAAACCTTACTCAACATAACCTGATAACTAATGGGAATGACGTTATTCTTGATCTTGTGTTCTCATCAACTACTGTAACCGTGTCTTCATCCGATGATCCCCTTATACCTCCTGAAATACACCACCCTCCCTTGCATAAAATCTCTATTGATGGTGAATATGAACTCATTGAGTATGACTCTGTTTCATATGACTTTCGTAAAGCTGATTACATCTCCCTCAATGCTGCCTTATTGGATGCACTAACTGGTGCATCCTTGATCTGATGGATGTAAACTCGGCAATCAATCTTTTCTATGACAATCTGTATTCCTTAATAGATATATACGTACCTAAAATCAGGATGAAAAAGTGTAATTTCCCACCTTGGTATAGCTCTGAATTGAAACACCTTGTTTTCAGGAAGAAGGCAGCCCACTACAAACATAAGGTCTCAAACCCCTTTGATGACTAAAACAAACTTTTCCTTATTGTGCTCAGAATGCAAGTCTCTTGCTAAGTCTTGGTTCAATAACTACCGGGTGTCCCAAAAATGACTGATGGATTTTGAAAATCAATAAAAAAAAGACGGAAT
>JAHWFO010036886.1:4246921-4290979 GCA_023313115.1 Rhysida immarginata
TTCCCTGATATTCCTAAATTACCACCACGCGATCCTTATCTATTACTTCTGTTTCTTTGCGCTCATAATTTCTAATTCTGCTAACACAGATATGCCTATTTTGCATATCTGTAGTGTCGGGTCGTGTACGATAAATTAATATTGTGCACGCCCCGTCACAATCTTATAAAATTCATATAAGGAAAAATAGAAAATAAAAATAAAAATTACTGTCAAAATTTAGAAGATAATTTTCATGTAAATCATTTGAAGTACGCATGGTTGCTTCATGGCCACGGCATTTTTTGTTTTTGTAAGGGTTTATGCAAATTGAAATATCTCAACTCTTAGTTATGTTAGATAGATGCACATTATTTTGGTCACAGGTATTCATATTATTTTGGCCACCCCTGTAAAATAACATCCATGACAATGTTGTTAGGTGAAACATATCAGATAAACAAATAATGTCCGTTGCTACTTCAATTTTTTAGCACTCCACTATTTATTTATTCAAATGATAACAAAATTTACTATACATTTCAAATTTAAATATGAGGCTCACTTACAAAGTCATGGCAACTATTTTTTGCAACTGTGTTTTATACGAGGGCAAGTCAAAAATTATCTACACTTTCACCATAACACAACTTCAAGGTTATCATACAGTCTTCTGCGCATGCGTGCTTAGAGTTGGTACGACTATGGTCACGTGTGTGAAATTTGATACTGATCGCGTCATATGCTTTCTGGCTATAACTGTATAAACACTGGGCCACTCAAGGATGCTTTGCGAGGTCGTCGATTTTCCACAGACTTAGACATGCAAAAGTGGCCCAAACAGATGAAAGTCTGAGGGAGCAAGATCTGGGTTGTAGGGAGGGTGTTCCAGCACCTCAAAATTCAACTTGATGGTTTGAACCAGAGAAATTGGATCGCTGTTTGTTATTCCTCCTTGGTGCAAACTGCTAGCGGAGCGGACATGTTTATACAGTTATAGCCAGAAAGCATATGACACGATCAGTATCAAATTTCGCACACGTGATCGTAGTTGTACCAACTCTAAGCATGCTTGCGCAGAAGACTGTATGATAACCTTGAAGTTGTGTTATGGCAAAAGTGTAGATAATTTTTGACTCGCCCTCGTACAAATATTTCATAATATACATATGAAATTACCCAATGTGCTTTACCAATAATGTCCGTTACATGGGTTACTCAGGAAATATTGTAGACAAGGGAGAAGAGTAAAAATAAAAAAAAAACATCTACCATAATAATTTTGAGCACAATAGTATACAGCAATACCCGTTTCTGTTGCCAACCCCTATAGAGACCCTCATCTGTCGTTTTCTAAGCATTGTGCGATCATGGCACGAGCAACAACAGTAAGAATATTCATAGGGCATCCTGTACAACGCATGCCAATGCTTAGTAATCGTCCACGTTGGAAAGCTGCTACGCACCTTGAAACAGTTCTGTATGGGAGAGCATGATCTCCAACAGCTTCTACAAGTTGTGCATGACATTCCCTCGCACTGCTATTTTTACTAACACACATTGTTCTAGCCGACTCATATCCATAATAACCAACCAACTGACTTTTGTGCATCCCTTTCTCTTCCATCTTAAAACATCTACACCATATAGTGGTAACATAAATACCATACGTCTCAATATCTTTGTTGCATAGCAAAAAAATGTGGACCATGGACTGGGAAAAAAAAAATCCACTGAAAAAGATGGTTGCCATGAATTTTTAAGTGGCCTTCGTAAGTACTTTTCAGAGTTTACGTTTCATACCCAGCTTTTAACCTAGCTGGCTATAACAAGGTTTTCCTCTCACTGTGAAAATTATATCTGTCAGTTATATCATATCTCATTTTAAAATAGAAGAATTCTAACATTCTTTTGGAATGGGGAGAGAAAATCTCATCTACTATGTTAAAAGTCTACATCTATGAAATTCCTCAAGCCTTTATGCACTTGGGATTGCTGATGCTCACTTGGGAAGGGACTACTATACCAAGTGCTAGCTAGAGATATGAATATTCCAACATTGTGTCATGATATGAACATAATATAATAAATAAATATTCTAATTTGATACTATACCTCTCCAAGAAAATCATTAGCACCATATCGATCATAATCCCAAACAGTGATTTCCAAAGCACGGTTCTTCAGCTCAGAACGTTTAATTGGAGCATACATAAATGTCTGGTTCCACCTTGGTTCATTAGTATTGGCTAGCGTCTTCGTTCTTCGCTTGCTCTTTTCACTGTAAAGCAAATTCATAATATAAATTATAATGGCATTAAACTTCATTAAAACTTTCACTTTGAAAACAGAAACCTTTCTTTCCTTATTACTCCTGCAATTTTCTAAGGTATGAGAGAGGATTATATATTACATTAAATATTTTTCACTGATAATATATAAATGCATCAGTAATTTTCAATATAATCCCCTTTGTGTTCACCAGCACTTTGAAATTTCCAATGTATGTGCACCATTACTTCATGAAATCTTCTATTCCGCAAGAAAAAAAATCTGTTGGTCAACTGGAGAGCTATGCATTCGCAACTGTTTTCACCTCAATGTCTGTAGAAAATTTCTTGCCACCCAGAACCTCCTTAAGTGTCTCTCTTATTTAATACAGGGTGACAATTATTGAGCTATATGAAATAAAACATCAACTTTTCAAAAACTACTGAGCTCAAAAATTTTATTTAAATGTTAGAAGTAACTACAGACGTTCGGATTTAGTTTATGACATGTTCGATAAGCTTGCCATCAATGGCTAGGATGTGGCACAGATGAAGAGCAAAATTCTGCAAAACTCACTGAAGTGTCGAGACATTGAAGACGAACTTTTAAATCAGATTTTTGATTGTTATAACACTCGGACTGGTTGTCTTCAGCTTGTACTTGGTCGCAAATTTTCTTTGAGCCACAATCGGGCTGTTATTGCTCGAATAGTAGGCCTTGATGATAGATATACGCTCAGAATGCTGTATTTCGATATTTTCAATGAAAAATGAACAACAACAACAACAATACGAGTGTGCATTCTCAAAAAAATCCCAATTTGCCCTGCATTCAACTGCTAAGTTTTAATTCAGTCTCGCTAATTGTTCAAAAGTTATCAAGTTTTTTTTCATATAGCTCAATAATTGTCGCCCTGTACAAGTTAATATCAAACTAAAATTAATTGTTGCTTAAGTTTGTAACAATAATATTATTTTTGCTTAAGTTTGTACAATATTTAGTTCTGTGAAATCATGTGAAATTTCTCTGAATTCTTTGATGAAAATATAGCAAAAGAGTTGTGTTCAAAAGAGGAGATAATCATTTGGTGCAAGATCAGGAATAAGAGGGATGTGGAATACACTGAAAATGGAGATCTAAAATCTTTGAGACCTTTGCACGAGATGCGTGCGGCTGCACATTGTCATGCTGTAATAACACATCAGAACTGAGTAAACAGCAACGTTTGCACTTTATTGTGGATTTCAAATAGATCTCAAGGTGGTCACAATATAACTTGCTGTTCGCTATTGATCCTCTGGACATAAAATGTTCCAAAATAATAGCCTTATGGTCCCAGAAAAACGTGAGCACCACTTTGCCAACCAACAGAGTTGCACGGATTTTTTTTTTTTTTTTTTTTGAGCTTGAATATTGTCATTTTTTGATTACTTAGTTTCCAGTTGGAAGTAATGAGCTCAAAATTAATAAAAATAATGAAAACACTTTTCCACAAAAAAGTTTTAATGTGGAAAAGTTTGGTGACCTGTTTACTTTATGTAACCTATGATAAGTCGCCAGCTGTTACAGAAAATCATCTCCTTCAGCTTTGTGTCATTGCAATAGTACTGTCTGTACAAGTACCAACACAAAGATTTTTCATTCAGGGTTTTAGCTGCCCTGATACCCATTTAGCAGAGACTTTGTTAAACTATAGCATGTCACTGACGACGTTACATGCTAATTCATAATACTTATTTCAGCCACTATGTTGATTATCATCAGCCTGTTGGCTCTGACAATTCATTCCATTGCACACAGATTAGCTACAGTTGAGACAGGCAGCAAGCAGCATTGATCACACGTGTCACACCACTTTTGAATTTCTTGCGCCACTCAAATGCTTGTTGTAATGATAAACAATTTTCCCTGTACTGCTGTTCATTCTTTTGAAGATATCAATTGGTTTTTCACTTTCATTGCTCAAAACATGTATTACTGCACACTTCTCATATTTGGAGCAAATAGCAAGCAGGGTTGCCACCTTTGTCAGATGCTCTGATTTCGTGCTGTCGCCTGTTGACCACTTCTTAAATGATAAAAACTTGTTCAACTTATGGGACATCATGGCAGGCTTTAAACTTTTAAAACCTTTTAAGCTTACTTCCCCCCCCCCTCTCTCGTATTTAAAAAAAAACACTTTTAATAATGTCTACAACCAAGATAGAAGCCAGATTTCTCAACCAGTATATTATAAATATGAAACTTGAGATTAAAAAGCATAGCATAACCAAACTTTGCAAACTTCCATCTCAAGAATCAGGTGAAGGTTGAAAGCGAGACCTTTCAAGGTAGGTGGAATATTTAGACATGTTATCATAATTTAAGGCTCTATATGAAACACCAACTAAGTATCAAATTAACTTTAAATTTCGTTTCTCTTTTGATTGCTTCTCTTTTTATCTTTACATATGTATTTATTTCATTTTTATTCTTGAGTGTATCACTTTTTAAAGTGAGAGTGTAAAAACAGAAAGTAAAAGCTTATGAATTCATGACATCAGTCTCAACAAGAACGTGCATGGCTGTAAGCAAGATGGGGGGGGGGGGGGGGGAGAGACAGGTGATATTGACCACCTTGCCAACTAATTCTGTTGCTTGGGAAGCTCATCCCCTCCCTGCTGAAATAAAATCCTGGGTTCGGAACTGAGTGTGTGTACATTCAGTGTTTCATTATTTGTGTTAATTTAACATGTACAGTAGAACCTGGTTTTTACGAACTCGGATTTTACGAAATACAGTCGACACTCGATATAAGATCCCTGATCTAAGGATAATCCGCTTATAAGGATAAAGAGTCACAGTCCCATTTTTCTATAGTTGATTTCAATGCATTTTAACTCCGCTTAAAAGGATACCGGATAAAAGGATAATCCGCTTATATGGATAAATTTCTATGCTAAAATTTGTGTTGAACTCCGCTTAAACGGATAAAATAACTCTAAACACACTGTGATGGCATTGGCAGACACGTTCTCTCTACTGTTTCTGGTTATTCGCAGACACATTCTGTGTAATATGCATATGAGATGCTCCCAGACCCCTCCTCAAGCATAAATCACACTAACCTTATAAGCTCTGCGTGGGAGTGTGGAACCATGAAGGGTTTGGGACCCAAAACGAAGCGATTCGACCAAGTGGCTAATGTGGTGAATAGTGATTTATTTTATTTACGGAAAATTATTACACAAGCATAATACATTTATCTTCCAACTAACTATGGGGGCCCCTTAACATGCAAAATTTACATCAGCTTACAACGAAATTGGCTAGGCGAGCCAGAGCAGTGCTCTAACCAAAACATTTACCGGTAACAGAATGGCTGTAGTGTTCACATGATAATATTGCTTTATGCAAAAGCAGCTGCGGCTCACAGCGAGCACCCTCTGAACCGTATTTCTCAGTCGTCAGTGTGCCCAACCAATACCGCCTAGAGAGAAAGCCTGCTCACGGAAAAATCATACATTGTTACATCACCTACGGTAGGGACAATTTCGGGCTTATTATTGGTAGAAATATGATTAACAATACCCTACCGTAAGTGATGTAACAATGTATGACGTTTTTAGTGAGTGAATGAACGAATTTTATTCCAAGGTTTTAAGCGTCACGTTGCTAAGCAACCTATGCTCGCGGGATACTTGAATCTATTTTTAAGTTAGAAATCACAACCAGATGCGAGATTTTAGTTAGCAACCCTTTTGCGATATGTCCCTTTGTCAGATGAATGTTTTCTTCTGACTGATAACTAACATACAACCAATGGTATTCAGATTACAGTAACCAAAGACATGTAACAGGGCTTAAAAGAACATGA
Organism: Rhysida immarginata; assembly: GCA_023313115.1. Taxonomy (NCBI): domain Eukaryota; kingdom Metazoa; phylum Arthropoda; class Chilopoda; order Scolopendromorpha; family Scolopendridae; genus Rhysida; species Rhysida immarginata. The sequence goes on from JAHWFO010036886.1 coordinate 4,253,028, forward strand.
TCAAAATATTCAAACAAAAATATAGAAAAAATATAAAAAATAAATAAATAAATAAAAAAATATAAAAAATAACAATTGGTTAACATATACTCTGTGTCTGATTGTTGTTCTTCTCTTCTTCTGTGGTCTTTCTCTTTATCACTCTCATTAGTTTAATGAGTTTTAGATTTGCTGTGTTGCCGTCCAGTAAGTTGACAACTGTGTCGGTGTTCTTGTTGATCCAGATTTTTTTCCTTTCTGTTTGTATTGAATCACATTCGATAAGAACGTGTTCCGCTGTTTCAATCTCTTTTTTACAAAGTCTGCACTTTCTTTCTTCTTGTTTTAACTATTTTTTGTCTCCATTCCATTCGTTACTGAGCCTTGCTCTGTTTATTATGATTCTTTTGTCTACTCTCATTCCCATTGTCAGGTATCTTTCTATCTGGTAATTGTTTTTAATTTTGCTGTAGTATGGGCAGTAGCTTGAGTTTTCAATCCTTCTCTGTCTTTCCTCTATCTCTTTCTCCACTATCCTCAGCAAAACTGTCTCCTTGATTTTCTCTCTCTCATCTTTCCTGCATTTCCACCATTTTTCTTTGTACTCATTTGGGATGCAGGTGTCTATCTGTTTCATCCAATTTCCAGTAATGCCATTCTCTTTCTTTTTCTTCATTTCCTCCCATATCACTTTCGGTAGTCTATCTTCTTCCATGTTTTCCAGTTTCCGAATATAGTCCATTGCTCTCCTACAAGTGTTAATGTATATTGGCATTCTTCCCATCTCCGTGTTCAGCAGGTATTTAGGGGTATCGTGTTTGCAGCCAGACATCCATTTAATGAATGTATTTTGTACTATCTCCATTTTGTTCTCTTTCTTCCATCCCCAAATTTCGCATCTATAGTTCATTACACTCCTTACTAGACTATCAAATAGTTTGAGTGATGTTCCTGCATTGTTGAGACGTTTTTAGTGCTCAGGCTTTGAGTAGAGGTGGTGTTGGCCCAACACCCCGAATAAGTATTCCAATAACATTTACAGCGTATCACTCGCGCCAAGTGCTGCCTTTGATGAGGAGAAAAACAGGGGGAAGGCACGGTAACCCCTCATGGCGGGTGTTGGCTTGACTGCGCTGCACGGCACGGGAATGCCTTTGCGTGCCTATTGCAACTTGGCTTCGTGTATGACTATTAAGCGCTCGAGAGGTGTTTCGCTTTACAAGGGTTCTCCCTTACGTTGCTCTCTGGTACCGTGTGCTCTCCAACTACATATTAAACAAAGTATTCGCATGTTCCATTCACTATATCAGGCAAATCTTAACCTATCTTAAAAATAGTAAGTTACAGGCACTTCATTTTTTTTCGAACACATACCAATGTTTCCACTACGGAGTTCATGCACTTGTACTTTGCGAGACAAGGTAAAGTTAGCGATTTCTGTTGCAGGAGCCTCGATGGCATGATGGGAGGAACACATCCATACGGCTCGCATTACGGCAAAAGTTTTGTCCTTCTTATGTACCGCGCAGAAAACAATTAAAAAAAAAGTCACTCACTAAATTTTCTCAGCATATTAAGCAGTTACCGGGATTTAAGTTGAGCGACGCTACAATTCGTCATCTAGTCCGTGGTGCCATACGGCTGCATTCGATCTGAGCCTCGTTTTTTGACACGTTCCATTCCAGCTCCTTGTTTTGAATCAGCTGATCAAACTCTTACTAATTACGATGAATAATTACAACTGGACTATATCGAAATGTTAGATATATTCTTGCTATGCCTTTCTAGCATTTTCTTTCATTCGAAAAAGCTCAGAAACAAGTGTGCAGGGAATCGAAAACGTCCGCCAAATTTTCTCTAGAACAAATGTCAACAAACACAAAACGGCCACAATAACATATCGCTCATTTCCTTATAAGAATCTACATTCCTATAGTAACAATTGCTTTGTTGGAGGCTGGGCTGATTTACACAGAATTCCTCAAGACCAACAATCACAGCCACCAACAAAGCTCACCACATCGCCCTTCAATGGATGTGGATGAAATCTGGAATGATATTTTATATGCTATTAGGATTGCAATTACGGAATCTGTGCCAACATACAAAAGACATGAATGTGATAGGGTTTCACTAAGCAATAAGAAATCATTGTCGACTTTTCCTATTTGGGCTTCTTTGCAAACTCGGACCGCATGGTTTCTAAAACAACGAGCATATAAAAAGTATAAAGTCTCCTTGTCTCAGGAGGATTACTTGTTGTTTGCGGCTGCTAGAAGAAACTTTAAGCGTTTATGGGCCACTGATCGGCATAAGTATTTTAAACATTTGGAAGACCAGATTAACGTTAATCCTAGGACATTTTGGGATATTGCTAGAAAATGCTTAAAGCGTAATAAAATTAATAATGAGCCGTTGGATAGGGTTGCGTTATGTGAGCTTGCTCGATCCTTCGCCTTAAATATGAGTAATGACATGGAAATTAGAGCGGATAAAGATATCCTTGTTGACTGTTGGAAGTCTATTAATAAGAATTTCGCATTTCAGTCACTTTTGGCCCAACAAATTTTGGATCGTTCTTATAAATTATCTGCCTCGAAAATTTGTACATCACCTGATATACCGGATTTTATTTTTAAGGGGTGCTTGCCGGTGTTAATAATTCCTCTTACTCATTTGTTCAATGTATCATTGAGTCTTGGACATTACCCGACTGCCTGGAAACGCGCTGTGATTCAGCCTATTCCTAATAAGGCGGAGCCTTCGGTCAAATTATCTTATCGACCAATTACTATAATTTTATTCCCTGCTAAGCTATTACAGACGCTGGTTACCGATTAACTTTCCCAGCATGTCGACCCATATCTTTCTGATATCCAGCATGGATTTCGTCCGGGGAGAAGTACTCAAACCAACCTTGCTATGTACATGTGTAGTCTTGACAATAGGACTCAAGTTGACTCATTATACCTTGATTTTACTAAGGCATTTGATAAAGTCAACATTTCTCTGCTTTTGGTTAAATTGAGACATATTGGTTTGGCAACTTCTGCAATTGATTGGTTTAAAAACATGCTTATTGGCCGAACTTTTAATCTGAGGTTTCAGGATCAATCCTGTCCACCCCTTCCTATAAAGAGTGGCGTCCCGCAAGGGTCCCCACTGGGCCCCTTACTTTTTAATATTTTTCTCTCTGATCTTCCGCATATTTTATTGCACTTTCACTCTAGAGCGATTATTTACGCTGACGATGTAAAACTTTATTATGCTATTAAAGATTGGAATTCTTGCCTTGAGCTTCAGGAGGCGCTTTCTCGAGTTTATCAGTGGTCAAGTAACAATGGATTAGAACTAAATGCATCAAAATCCTTTGTGATGTCTTTTAGTCGCTCTACCGCTCCTTTTATATTTAATTATTATATTAAAAATAATGTCTTGGTTCGAACCAATAGTTTGAGGGATTTGGGAGTAGTCTTGTCCTACAACTGCTCTTTTACTAATCACTTAAATCAAATTTATTTGGATATTTCGAGTTGCATTGGATTGATGAAAAGGTCTATTCATTTTTTCTCTGATATTAGAACCTTTTTTACTTTGTTTAAGACCTTTGTGATACCGAAAATAACCTATTGTGCCTGGATTTGGCATGGTGGTAATTCTCAAGCCTTGCAAAAAATCCAACGCAAATGTTCTAGTTTTAATGTTTTTTTTGGGGAAGAATTTAGGTAATCATGTGTTTTTAATACAGAATCATAATGTTTTTAATATTCAAAGCATCATTAGTAAATGTCTTATTAACATTCTTTTAAGTGTATTTCATGGAAGACTGAATGTTGCACCTTTGGTGAATGATTTTAATTTTCAAAGTCTGAGGTTCACACGTAGGGGTTATGTACTTAATTCCTCTCTTATATGGAAAACTTTTATTTCGCGTATTGACCCTGTAAATAAAATTGTAACCAATTATCTTAATCATTTTAATGACATTAGCCTTTTGGCTTCTAACGATCTTCATTTTCACTTATTTTCTTGATTATTTTTTTTGTTTTGTTTTGTTTTCCTTACTTTTATGTGTTTTTCATCAACCCCAGTTTGGGCCTTTGGCCTGTTGGGGGACAACATGAGGTTCATCAGTGTAGTTGTCTATGCTAGTTCCCCTCAGTTGTTGTTACATTATTATTATTATTATTATTATTATTATTATTATTATTATTATTATTAGAAAAAGGGAAAATCGTTTTGGGAGAAAAGAGAATAGTGGAGGAATCTTATTTAGAAATTTTCTTTTATTATTAACCAAATAATGGTCGTCTTCATTGTAGTAAACTAGCATGTTCCATCTCAGAGTAATTGTGGATAGCACATTGATAGAAAAATCTGAATTACAGGAAAATAAGAGAAAGCTGTTTATTTTATTTTATTTTATTTCAATTTATCTGTATTCATGTAATGGCAATGCTACGTTAAAGGAAAAAGATCTTGTCTCTTTGTTTAAGGATTAAGAGGAAAGGATTGGGGAAGGAGAACAAGGAAAGGAGAGGAAGGAGTGGGGTTGCCAAAGCAACAGCCCTCGCTGGGGAGAGATTCCCAGAATTGAAGAAAATAACCAATGAGAAATTAGATCAATGAGAGAGAACAATAGGAGAGACAGGAAAATGAAAAATTTTTTTTGGGCAGATTGATCGGAGATTTCGATGTGATGAGACCGATTTTTTTTTTTAGTGCCACAGACAGTTTGAATGGAGATTTTGATGAGACGAGATCGATTTCAGCGTGCCAACACATTTGATCGTAGTTTCAATGCGATGAGACCGATGTAAGAGTTCGATGGAGACAAGACTGATTCGAGATTCATATGCAAAGAGGAGGAAAAATGCTTAAAAGAAAAGTCGGGAAGACGAAGCCGACAGCACAGACAGAAAGGGAAGGAGCACACGAATCGGACCCCGAAGGTAGAGCATGCCTGGATCCAGCAGAGTAGGTAATTGGCAGCGGATGGTGGGGGAGTTGATCTGAGCAACAGGTGTCAGTGCCGAGTGTGGAGCACAGTGTCAGGGCTAGGAGGGATCAGCTGGTACAGGCGGTAGTGAGGGGTGGTTGCGATAACGTGTAACTTCACCAACTTCTCCCTACTATGGTGTATGCGGAAGGCGTCCTTAGGCACTGAGGCTCCAGGCAATGAGAGGCAGAACCTGTGTTGTTTTCCACGATGCAGAACCCAATAGTCAGGTTGTTAAAGGGGGGGTGGGGGTGGAAACAACAGGTGCCGATCGACTCCTATGCCAGCAGCGCACCGCTTGCTGAACGAGCGACGACAGGCAGACAAGAGAGGAGTGGCGGCAGCGGTTGGAGAGGACCTAGGAGCGAGCCATCAGCGAGCAATCGGTAGAGGCTACTGTGGAAGACGTCCGATAGTGGTCATCAAAGGTTCACTCGTCATGGAACAAAGTGCAAGTGTCACATCAGTAGAACCAGCCGTGTGTACAGATAAATGTATGATAAAATTAAGCGGGCCCGCGCGTAAAGCATTTAAGTGAATTAGTGCATCTAAGTGATAAGTGATTAAAAGTACTGTTAGTGCGTTACGAGACTCCCTCATATTTTTTAAGACTAAGAATAAAGACAGGCAGTAGACAGCATTACCATTTACATAACATCTTATGTAATTTTATTTATTTTCTTCTGTTGTATCAGTTAATTAGTATACCTAGTATTCACATTCTCATCCCATAAGAATAATTATTTTTTTATTTGCCATAGAAATTTGACTAAAAGATTTTTATTTTCTGTTTGTTCTATCAAGTTTTCAATAAAGACTATTATTTTTTTTTATTATTTCTGAGCTATCTGAAATTCCTCTAGAGGGGGAAAAGCATTTTCCAAGAGTGAGAGTAGGTTACAGGCACGTACACAAGGGGGGGGGGGGGTCGAGCGGCCACCCCAAAAATGCTGAAGGTCCATGATTTTGATTTCTGTGAATTTTCAATATTTTCAAGATTGTGCCTTTCACACGCATATGAGACCTTCCGAGCTAGAGGGGCGAATGTCTCATTTCTTGAATTTTTTCTCCTGAAACATCTGTGAAAATTCATTTTCTATCATTTGTGAGGTGGCTAGCTGTGTGCAGCATTATATTATTAAATTTTATGTTTACATTTTATTAGACTTAATTTAGCAGATCTATGTTTAATGCTTAATTACTCAAAATTTAATTCTTCTGGCTCAGTATGGCTCACTATTTAATTACTCAAAATTTAATTCTTCTGGCTCAAAATTTAATTCTTCAAGGGCTCATATTTATTTATTTATTTATTTATTTATTTATTTATTTATTTAATAAAATTAAGATAAAACTACGCCCAGCTGGGACCAGTATGGTCATTGACCGCCGAGTTAGGCCCCAGCGGGCATGACAATAGAGCAAAATACAAGCACAAATTGGTTGGTAGTAAATATTATGTTAAAACGTTAACAAACAACTAAATTAGTTAAATGACAACAAAGATCACATGGCATATAACAATAGTAAACTGTAATGAGTTAATAAAAACAACCAATAAATGATACAAATAATGTATAGTTGAAGGTTAGTTGAGAAATATTTAACAACTACAGAGTGGAAATAAATGACACAATGACGAAATAAAATTACTAATAGGCCAAACCGCACTAACAATCATTGAAAAAGAATAAAAAAGTAAAAAAAAAAAACCTTACAAAAGGAACTTTTCATGAGGTCGAGATGTGCCTTCTGAGAGCCCTTCTAAATACATTATAGGGCGACAGGGATCGAATAGTCTCGGCAAGAGAGGCCCATAACCTTACCCCGTTATGAGACAGGCACCTATTACGCTAATTGGACCTGGAAAAAGCTAGGTGAACGGTATTGATCTGTCTGGTAGGGTAGTTATGGATGTTCTGACAAAATTGTATTGTGATAGAGGTTGACAATCGAAGCAATGAATTAACCACTTTGTGTATAAAAGAAATGGTTTGTATAGCCTGAATCTGATAAATAGTCGGAATACCCAGTATTTTAAAAAAGTGCGAAACAGTGGACTGTTTGTGAATACCCAACAGCATCCTCAGGAACCATTTCGGTTCTGTAACTTGAACAGTCTAGCCAAATTATATGATGAAGTGGATCCCCTAAAAATGATTCCAAAACAGAGGTTGGAGTGAATCCAAGCGTTGTACAACAATACACTGTATTACGAGGGCGTTTTGAAAAGTAATGCCTCCATGGCTGTAACTTTTTTATTTGTTAACCGATTTTCAAAATTCTTTTTGTATCTTATACTCACATTTGTCCTCTATGTAATGCATTATTCATTTTTCAACATAGTTCCCATCCCTTTCCACGCATTGCGCCAACGCGTGACTAGTTGGGTGAGCCCGTCGGAGAAGAATTCCGGAGTTGTTGTCGACACCAGGATTGAATGGCAACGTTTACCTCACCATCAGAACCAACTCATGTCCCTTAAGGGGCTCTTTCTTCTTTGGAAAGCAGTGATAGTGGCAAGGTGCAAAGTCTTTCAACTTTGAACTTCAGTCATTCATCTTTGATCTGTAGGCGCTGCAACGCCTCTGGTGTGTGGTGACTCGTGTGCGGGCGGAATCATACTCCAGAAGAGGGTCCAAAGCTGCCATTCAATCCCGGTGTCGACAACAACTCCGTAATTCCTCTCCGACGGGCTCACCCAACTAGTCACGCGTTGGCGCAATGCGTGGAAAGGGATGGGAACTATGTCGAAAAGTGAATAGCGCATTACATAGAGGACAAATGTGAGTATAAGATACAAAAAGAATTTTGAAAATCGGTTAACAAATAAAAAAGTTACAGCCATGGAGGCATTACTTTTCAAAACGCCCTCATAGAATATTCCAAGGTAAATAATACAGTCTTGAAATCAGCCCCTGCTTATAGTTCAACTTGTTCAACAGGCTACTAATGTGCCGGTTCCAAGAAAGATCATAATTTAGGACCAAGCCTTGGTATCTATTGTTTAAATCTATTGTTTAAATTTTATTAAAAACTCTGAGTGAACAAGGAGTAGTGGAGTGGTTGGCGAGGGGTTGTTTTTATTTTCAGTTTTTTAATTTTCTCTTTTTTTCCTCCTTTGGCCTGTTCCAGTGCCATTTCCCCACCAATCATCCCATCCTTGCTTACTCCAGTTTGTGACATATGAATATGTCCCTGCGGATATAAATATCTTTATATCCGCGTGGATATTTAGCCGCATGATAATTCGTTTCAAAATTATATAAAAAGGGGGGATAGGGCTAGATCAGGCTGGGGATTTGAATGGAAGCGATGAGAGAGGTGGAGTAAGCAAAATGACGTTGATTATTAAGGGTGAACTTTTATATCGTTGATATTTTATTCTATGTATTATTCTTGTTTTAAGTGTTCGGATGTACATTTTTTGGCAATTCGCTGTGAGCTTAAAAGTAGGGTTACGAAACACCAGGAAATAAGTGGAATAATTTTTTTTCTTTTGTCTCTTTCTTTGATGGAAAAGGGGGGGACGGCTCTGGGAAAGGAGGGAATATAGAACAATGGGGGCAGTGGAAATTCAGGGAAAATTGCAAGTTCAAGGTCAGAGTTCCTCGGCATATAGAAAGGAGAATTCCAAGAATGAGAAGAAGGAAAGGAAAAAATTTTATGACGAGAGAGAGAGATGAAAAGAGACAGTGTGTGGCTGGCAGTAGACAGAGGAAGATGAAATGTAGCAGTTGACAGGAGAGATGAAAATGTAGTAGGAGAACGAAGTAGTGTGTCGTTGGCTGCAGAGAGAGAGAGAGAGATACAGATGAAATGTGGAAGCCGAAGAGAGGAGCGAGGGGAGCATAGCTAAGATATCGCCGGAAAAAAGGCCGGGGTCTGAACAGCACGGGGAGGCCAAGACGAATCTCTACCCAAGCCAGGTGGACGACGCCGCCTTACCCGACGAGCTGGAGAAGCTTGGGAGACGACCATCGACCAGTACGCCGAGCCATAGACGGGGCGATCGCCGATGCCAGAGTCGAACGAACGGATCGACAGGGAGAGCCGCGACCAACACCGGTAAGCTGAGATCGTACGTGGCGTGAGCACTATTACTCGGTGGGGCAGGACGGGGCGAGAAAGCGGGCCTTGTGGGTTCTAGCAGGGTGCTTCTCGAGTCCTGAGCCGGTAGTAGTGGCTGATACGCGGGGCGATTTCAGCGGACCCGGTGTGGCGGTATCCTAGGACAGCGAGGGACTACCGGAGAACGAGATACAAGGACGGCGCAGCGGGGACTCTGCGGAGACAGCAACACGCGACGAAGGAGCTTCAGCGACGTTGGTGAAGCGGTGCCATTGGAGGCGTCAGCAGGTGATATATACAGATGAAAGCAACTGAGAAGTTAAGGTAGTGAACAATAATTTACATTTGGGCCCACGCGAGTGAAATAACTTTAGTCAGAGTGGTTTTATATTATTAATTTAATTTAATTGTCGTAATGAACAGTAACTGTCAAGGTCATGTAAGAAAGTAATTAGCGAGACATTAGTGTAATTTGGATAAAGAACTAAATGTTTTCATTCTGATGCTGCGGGACTCTGAACAAAAAATTCTAAAGGGGTATTAAGACAGTCTAGAAATAGGAACCTTTCACCCTAGTTATTTTAAGAGACAGTGAGTTGCCAATCAATATAGGATCACCCTCGATCATAATATTGTTTGAATTTGATTAATTATTTTTGTTTTTTTTTTGTTTATTATTATTGATTTTGTCTTGAATCGTCATTATTACTTTTAGAATACCTGTGTAAGCTTTTTTTTATATATATATGAAAAGGAAAAGGAAGGAAGGATATAATTTTATTGTTATTTATAGCTGGGATACTATAAATTGAAGTTTTAACTTACAGATTAATTTAGTCATTAATTTCTTCTAGATAATAGTTCATGATTTTTGGTATTTATGTGGGAATGCAATTAGCTGAATAGCGGCCACCTTCCTTTTGACTTTATATTATATTGTTGTTTTCTTGTCTATTTTAATTACATATTTTGCTTGACACGGTAATAAAGAGTTAGAGAATATAATCTGTGTTTATTTTTGCTCATTGCTGCCATATAGATTTTCAGCCTGAATTGGGGTAGTAGTAATAAAAGTGAGAAAGGCACTATACGATCACGGGAGGAATAATAGTGGGTTTAGGATTTATTTAAACCAGGTAGGACACGATTAGACGGAAGGCATTAGTGATATTATTTTCATAAGAGAAGGTAATACACTGCGATAACACATTAGATATAATAGGATAGGTTAATAATAATAGCGAAGAGAAGTTACATATATATTTTCCGTCACAAGTTAAACAAAAGGATTTTTTCCCCTTTGATCTACACTGGACCGATAACTTCCTCATTCACATCTTTCATTGCCAGAAGATGACTTAAGTCGAAAGGGCTTGCAATTTTAATTTTATTTCTTTTCACGTTTTTTTTTAATTTTTATTATAAGATTTTTTTTCAAGCAGATTGATTTTTTTTTTTATATCAACAATGTATAATAGCATAAACTTCACAATCATGGAACAATCAAGGAACTTTACAGAAATATCACTGAAATATGTTCAATTTTAATTAGCATTACACTAATTAAAACAAAATAAAAAGAATGGATTATTCGAACAAAAGGTCCAATAAATCGAGAGTTCGACCTCCCCTGGAAAAATTCTTGGGTATGTGCCTGGGTTAAACTAAGTGGGTTATGTTATTTGATAAGCTAAGTAAGACAAGATACGGGTCAGGACAAGCTACAGTCGTTAAAGGGACTTGTTAGTACATTGTAAAAGAAAAGGGTAATACTATACGATCACAGGAGGCCAGGAACAAGTGGAATAAGATTAAGAGTTTTAATGCTTATGGTGATAGTTAAAGACAGTGTCATGGGTAAATTTAAGTGTTAGTGGTGGAAAGAGTACCAGGTAAGTCTCTTCTCCAGGTTATAAGGTTACAAAAGGTGAGTGATTCATATATATCTAGTGAGTATTATATTAAGTGGGGAGTTGATTCTTTTGCTGAATAAAAGTGCGTAACGAGGAGTAGGGTACATTTCTAGTGGCACAGTGACTCGTTGCTCGATAAATTAAGTCACTAATGATGCCTTAATTTAGGCCCCTTCCCCCAATATTACGTCACAAACTAATTATTTGTTATAAATAGTTAAATAAAATAATTTAACTTTTGCCCATCACGGGTTATAACTAATAGTTAACTACCGGTAATTACGTTAGTTATAGCTAATTAGTTAACTGAAACTTATTTAACTTTTGCCCATCACTAATGGCGCAAAGAAGACCATGAAGATGATAAGGATAACGAATCACTGTGCCACATCCTGTCACTGTGCCACAATGAAAATATTGCATTCAAAGCAACATCCTCAAAAATTAAAAATGCTTAAAAATGCTAAAAAAAAACAAAAAAAAAAAACATTTATATGGAACTGAAAATGTACTGAAAATGAACTGAAAATATTTTTGAAAGTAAGTTCAAATTTGCATCAGACGACAATTCTAAAATATTTTCAAAAATCAAATAACTAATGTGTAAATAATTAAAAATAGTAACTCCTTTTGATTAAAAAAAAGAAAAAATAAAATAAATCTTAAAAACAATTGATTAAAAATAGTAACTCCATCCTGTGTTTCATCTGCTTCATCCAGCTCTACATAATACGCTCCACAAGACCTTCGATTCATCCGTGTTTCCGTCCCTTCATAAATGGCATTTCTCCACATTGACTTTCATTATCAATTGTTTTTAAGATTTATTTTCTTTTTTCTTTTTTTTTTAATCAAAAGGAATTACTGTTTTTAATTATTTATTCAATATTACAACTCCTACTCTTATATAACTAATGTGTAACCCTATGTGTATTAAAAATACTGCCCATTAAAAACTCTTACAGTGATTTTTTACATGTTTTTGTGATTTTTTACATATTTTTTTGTTTTGCTTTTTATGAAGTTCGAATTTAACGAATAAATGTTAAGGGTCCCTCAAGATTTGTAAAATCGAGATTCTACTGTATAACACACAGTCAACTTTCAAGTGAATAAATTCATTTAGCAAAAACCTTATATTAGGTTAAGTACAAACAAATGTTTACTTCAAATATATGGTGTACATGTTCTAAATTTTAAGATTTGAACCTTTTAGACTTGTTATAGACTATAATCTTTCACTTTTTATGAGTAAAAAATGTTTCTCATTTCATGAATGGTAGATAATATTGGAGAGAAATCTTTTATAAATATATTAAAATACTGGAGCCTCTTTTTCAAGTAACATTACAAATAATAAATTTTTTAACATAATATAGGGGTTTTCTTTTAAGTTTTTACAAATTTGGATTTATGCTTAAAACAAGGAATTTATAAGATCCATTTTCATTTTCATATTTACCTTTTATCTGGAAGAAGGAACATTTTCACATAAGGATTCCTCAGCTGATGCCCTGGCCTTGGTGGCAGTTCTTCAGCACTAACAACAGTTACTATAAGTGTAGAGGCTTGAATATCGAACCACAATTTAATCTATTAAGAAAGAAAGTTTACTTACATTAACTCTTTAAATATGAACAAAACATTAATTTTAATTTAAACAGTATACATTTTTTTCTAGATAAGCTATTAAAGAAACATTATTTTATTTTCTACAGTCTGGATATTTAACTCGTCTATTATACATGGTGTTACAGTGGAACCTCAATAAATCTAATCTCAAGGGAAGAGCAAAATTCATCGATTTATAAAGGCCTTTGATTTATCAAGGTTAAGTAAAATAAAAAGTGTAAGCTACATTTAGTTTTTTCTAGTGTGGATGATTATTCTATTTATAATGCAAATTATTTGGTAAGATGAATATTTGGCCAATTGGAATCAAGTACAGTTGTAAAGCCAATCAGAACTGCTTATGAATCAAAACCAATCAGAACCTCTTAAGAAAACTTCTAATAGGGAAGAGGTCCAGATTGACAAAATTCGATTTGTGGTTGAATTTATTTGCTTTAACTTCAATTTATACAGGCATTCATGGAGGTTTTAGCCCTGAAGCAGAAAGGAATGAACTGAAGCTTCAAATTAGGGAAGGATTTGGTTTATCGAAGTTCTACTGTACCATGTACAAGGTTCTATTGTACCATGTACGAGGTTCTACAGTACCATGTCCAGTCCTCATTCTTGTATATTAAGAAAAATGTCTAGGTTTACAACTCCCTTGTGAAGGTTACATCATATCATTTCACGTTTCATTACATTTACAGTACACTATAAAACATTGTTTGATATTATTCATTATCTTGGTATCTTGTTTGGGGATGGGCAATTACTGGTTGCTATCATGTCTCTGTATGTAAACTCCAAAATGTGCTTCTGGATAAATGTCTTGTTTATTATCTTTATGGACTGGACAGAGAGGGGCAGCTGAGACAAACAGAATGTTAGTGTCAGTGACTGCTTGGTGGAGAGGTTGCTCTTTGCTGAAGATCTTATCCTCCCTGGGCCTTCTTACACTGACTTTCAATACACACAAGACACCAATCATTACTGGGATGATGTGACGATCGTCTCTTTCAAAAGATTGAAACTTGTTGTGTTTTCATCGTAAGCCACGTGGTCAGGAGGCCTCTTGTCTTTGTTATCGCCAGCATTGTGATTCCCTAGGAACTGAAGTAGTTTAGCATGATGCCAACAGAGGACACCACAGTTGACAATGCCACCAGCCAATCAGAAGCATCAACGGTAGTGAGAGTGGGACTGCTATTGTGGGGAGAATAAAAAGAGGGGTGTAGTATCATTGTTTATATTGCTCATGGGCCTCCTTCCCACGGCTCTCTCTCCTCTTTGCTTGAAAGTGAGCGAGACTCACTTGCTCGCCGAACATAAATAAAGCGGTTAAGTTTGAGAGTTGCGGTTCGTAACTGAAAGTGAACAGACGTTTGATTTCTTGTGTCTAACACAATCATATTTTTAATGCAAAATAACATTACATTTGGCGATGAGAGATGTCAAATGCTCAGTCGTTTGTTCCGGCACTTCAACCTTTTTCTTCTAAAGGTGAAAATGAAAGCGGCAGATGAACTTTGTGGGCCGAAAAATTTAGATTTTATGCTGAGGAACGTCCGTTACAACGGCACAAGAGAAAAACAATTTGGTGCTGTTTTTGGGAGGAGCAGAAACAAGAAGAGCATATAAGACTTTGGAAGTACCTGATATCAACACCATTCCACACGAGGACTTGCTGAAAAAATTCGAAAAAAAGTTCGGGAAAAAGAAAAAATACACTTACAAAAGACACCTGTTTCACAGCTTGTCACAGGAAGTGGGAGAGAAGATAGATGATTTTATCATTTGCCGATGCCTATTGAAAGAGTCAGACCTAAAGCTGGATATGTTGCTTACAATTGCACGCGACCCACGAAAGTGTGGAGGAACACGCTAAGAAATTAGAAGCAAGTTCAACGGCAGTCGAGCTGACTAACGCTGTCTCCTCACAGAGAGGCAGCAACAACATGAATAGTAAAACAAAATGGACATGTTGTGGTTGGAAAGGCCACAAATCAAGTAATTGTGAAGCCACGAAAGGTGCCTTAAAATAGGACATTTTAAAAATATCTGCCATTTGAAAAATGATTCTCCAGAAATGAAACAAAAATATAAAGAAAAAGGAAAAACTAAAAGAAAACTCCGAATGAAGCAAAACAGGCATAATGACAGCGACTCATCTCATAGTGATTACCTGTTTATGATGAATGAGCAAAAAAAAAATAAACATTAAAGTGAATGAACAAACAGTGCCCTTTGTTGTGAATTTGGGTTCAACATTTTCTACTATCACAGAAACAGTGTGGGAAAGAGTACGGATGGAGAATTACAGGCTACATCTGACGAAAGTACGAGGTTTAGCATACATGTCGAAGGACCCCATTCCACCCCTGGGAGAAGTAATTCTACCAGTAGAGGCAAGAAATCAAAAGCACAAGGTAAGATTTATCGTTGTGGCAGATGGCGATCACCCCTTTTGTTGAACAGTAACGTGAGTAAAGTAACACAGTTTTATCACTTTTAGTGAGGATGTAAGTTTCTCAGTACAGCCAGGCTTGGAAAATTTGATAAGCGAATAAGACAAATTGCTTCATGAGCTGGGAAAATTATATAATTTCCAGGCTAGGATTGAGATTAAAGAGGATACGATCCCAAAGATATTACCCACCATTAAGCGTACACCCTTTAACTTACGAGATAAGGTTGAGCAGGAGGTTAAACACTTGCTGAATGGGGATATTATTGAGCGGGTAGAAGGCATAACGCCGTGGTTGTCACCAGTTGTCCCAGTCAAGAAGAAAATTGGGTCAATACGTTTATGCTTGGTTGTACGCGAGCATAATGTATTATAAAGCAGAAGTATCCGATCCCAACAGTTGATGATATTTTGTCAGAGCTGGGTGAAGCTAAAATTTTCACAGAATTAGACTTCATGGAGGGATTTCATCAGATAGAACTCCACCCGGATTCGAGAGTTTTTACTATATTTTCGCTTGACTCGGGAGTATATAGATTCAAACGGCTGATTTTTGGTATATCGACAGCCCCAGAAATTTTCCAGGGAGCAGTACGAATGGCAATTGCTGACTGCGAAGGAGCTCGGAACATCAGTGACAATGTTTTGGTGTTCTCCAAAGAAATGGTCTCTCACGTGGAAAGATTATGCCATGTTTTAGAAAAATTGTTTAAAAAGGGGCTTAGACTAAACAGAAAAAAATGCCATTTTGCAAAAGAATGTTTACTTTTCATGGGGTTAGAAATTTCAGGTAGGGATGTATCAATTGATGATATGAGGCTAAAACATTTGTTAGAGCTTAGAGAACCTACTACAGTGTCAGAACTGCCTAGTTTTTTGGGACTCAATAATTACTGCATGCGATTTTTGCCTAGAGTTGCCACGGTTACAGCTTTGCTAAGAAGTTTGCTTAAGCAGGATGTAGAGTGGGTCTGGAAGGAGAAACAGTCAAAGGCTTTTGAGTATCTCGAAAAAGAATTAGCTAGAAAGATAGAATTGGCATTTTATCCAGCAGGTCGAAAAACGTTTCTTTTTGTAGACACAAGACCAACAAGACTAGGTGCAGCATTAGCACAGAAAATTCCAAAATACGATAGCCAGATTGTCCCTATTGCACTTGCAAGTAAAGCACTAATGGAAACTGAGAAAAAATATTCTCAAACAGAGCGAGAAGCACTATCGATTTTTGGGGATGCGAACGCTTCCTATTATTTTTGATAGGTTGTCTGTTTAGAGTATTCTTTACAATGCAAATTCCAGACCAGCAGCCCAGATTGAACATTGGTTACTCAGACTTCTGATTTTTTGATTGAATACATTCAAGGTTGTAAGAATATCGCCGACTCTTTGTCACTATTATTCCTTAGCAGTTTGCAACCAGAGAAGAAAATTTGCATAGTCACAGAAAGCTATTTTAACTTTGTAATTAATAGTAGCATCCCAAAAGCTTTGTCTCTGGAAGAGATCAGGGAAAGGCCAGAAAGGGATGAAAAGATTCAAAGCGTAAAAAGAGCGCTCTGTTCTAATAATATGCAGGGATTCCTAGAGGCGTTTGCTCAGGTAAGTCAGAATTATTGTGGAAAGGGATTGTGTTGAGGGGAAACAGGCTTGTGATCCCAACTGCACTTCGTGACCAAGCGCTGAGAATTCCACATGAGTCCCACCAGGAGTGATTAAAACTATATCACTACTGCGGACAAAAGTATGGTGGTCAGGCATGGGCAAACAAATTGGAGAGCAAGAATGCGAGTACGATGACTATCCGGTGCCCCCATGTGATTCTGCCGACGGAGATGCTGTGCAATCTGCGTATGATCGGCCAAGACGGAACATTCGCCACCCAGAACATTTTATGATTTTATACGTGACTTTTAAAATAGATATTATATTTTAATTATCTTTTATTCAAATTAATAAGCAGTATGTAATCAAGTCAGTTTATATGTCAGTTTTGTTTGTTCTTGTAATTTTCTGTTTTATTTGTTGAGAAGGATTGTAGTATCATTGTTTATGTTGCTCACGAGCCTCCTTCCCACTGCGATTCCTCCCCTTTGCTTTTAAGTGAGTGAGATTCACTCGCTCGCCGAGCGTAAATAAAGGGATCAAAGTCCAGAGTTGTGGTTCGTAACCGAAAGTGAACAGATGTTTGATTTCTTGTGTCTGACACAATCACATTTTTAATGTAAAAGGACATTACAAGGGGCTTTCGGATTCGCAGTCAGACTGGTTTCAGATTTGACCTGATGCAGATGACCCCTGATGTGGATGGCGAGATGACTGCAAACCATAAGTTTCCTCTTTCTCTTTATTCTCCTCTAGTGTCCAAGCGGTTACTTAAGCTAATTTGTTAGTCACTTGTGCTGATGCTAGTTCTCCGTTATGAACAAATCTGACCATCTGAATTACGGTGCTGATCTGATAATTTCTACAATATATTGTATTAATTAAGGCTGATCACATTTGAAACCTATATTTAAAGATTTTTGTTACCTGCGAGAATTCAGTTCTTAATCAGTTTTTTTTTTTAAACCTTAAGTATTAATTTCCTCTTTATAAATCAATTGTAAATAAATCGCCAATTTAATATTAGTCTTTCTCCTTGAGACCCTTACTTATATTTTAATATAACACTATATCCAATAACTATAATTATTTGAATAACATAATGGCACCCGGACAAAGTAGAGAAGCAAAGGCTAATGAGAATATGCAAGCAGTAATCAGAAGCGATCCTATAGTCGGATTTACAAACTTGATCCCTACATTCTTCAGGGAAGAGGCATCCATTAATGTGCAGGTGTTTCTGGATGCGGCAGAAACTGCTGCCACCATAGCAGGATTGCAAGATAATGTTACATTAGGAGTGCTTCACACAAAAATTAAAGTGTGAGTGGCTACAGTTTTTAATGATCCATGATCTTTTTCAAATAAAGGAAGACCTTCAATTTGTGGAGCTTTGCTTTTTCCAAGCAAGCAAAATGAACGGGAAACAGTTCGAGATTATGCAAACAGATCCAACTATTATTTGATTAAATGACGAGAAAAATAGCATATTTAAAAATGAAAGAGAGGCGATTATATTATCACATTTTATGGAAACTGCTTTCCCGTTGGCACAAATGCTGTTAGCTTGCAAGGGACCTGTGTCATTTTCAGAAGCAATAGAAATTGCCACGAGAGCAGAACAAATGGGTGTAGAGAAACAGATTAATAAAATAGAATTGATAAAGAGTTCAATTCATGGAACATCAGAAACTAACTGAAGATAAAATAGCTGAACTTCGTTAGATAATAGAGAATCAAAGCAAAGACATTCAAATGTTACAGCGAACTTACAAAAATGATAATAAATATACAATGTCATATCAATGAATTATGACCAGCACCCCTTCTTGGCACACACATAGTTTGCCCCAACAATGATTACACATTGCAAAATTTGCATAACAGGCTGAGAAAGCTTTAAAGCTGGTGAATCAAACGGCAGGTGCACGAGCCTCAAGATGGGTAAATGTACAGATTTAACAGACATCCAAAAAGGGATGATAATAGGCTATCGCAGCAAGGGTGGCACCATCTCCGAAACGGCGCGATTTGTGAACTGTTCACGGTCCGCTGTAGTGAAGGTGTACAAAGAGTGGACAGCAGGGACAGAAATCGCGTCCCAATGCCATCACTATAAAGGGTCATGAGCCATCGACCAACGGGGTGAACGGCGCCTATGATTACTCATAAAAGGTGACAGGAGAGCCACAGTCCATCAACTGACCACCACATTCAGCAGTGGTGCCAACAGACGTGTATCCGACATTACCATTGAACTCACCCTGCTACGGATGGGCCTGAACAGTCGACGCATGGTTGCTGCACCTATGTTGACCAGGGGTCATCGTCAGTGATGCCTAGACTTTGCATGTGAGCACCGCCATTGGACCACAGACGAGTGGGCTAAGGTCGCCTTCTCTGACGAGTCAAGGTTTTTGCTCCATAAGATTGATGGGCGATGGCGAGTGCGTCGTGAACGCCATGAAAAATAGATTGCAGGAGGCTATTATGGGCCGGAAACTGGCTGATGGGGCTAGTGTTCATGTGTGGGGGATATTCTGTCCACTGATTCGTCTAGAGGGCAAATGCAGCGGCTATCTGTCAAATGCAGCGGACCAGGTGCACCCGTACATGCTCACGATGTTCCCCCAATGTGATGGTGTGTTCCAGCAGGACAATGCACCCTGCCACAAGGCACGTCTCCTTCTGGATTGGTTTGAGGAACACTTTACTGACTTTCAAGTGCTCCCTTGGCCTGCTAATTCGCCGGACATCAATCCAATCGAACATCTGTGGGAGCACCTTGATCGCCATGTATGGCAGCTGGACCCTCCACCTATGACTGTTGAAGCTCTGTAGACAGTGCTTCAAGCGGAATGGACTGCCATATCATTGGACACATTCCACGCACTTCTTGCGTTCATACCACGACGCCTAGCAGCAGTTATAGCGGCGAAGGGTGGCTACTCCCATTACTAAGCGGGTGGTCATAATTCAGTGATATGACAGTGTATATTCAATGCTGGAATGTAATAGGAAAGAATACACGCAACGAAACTGTCCGTTAAAGTAACAAGGACTGGATGTAAATTGGACGTCACCCAGTCTTCTCACACACAGTCAAATATTGTCCATGCCAGCCGGGAGAATGGCTTGTTTACTATACGGGTTATGATAGGTAAAAAGAAAATACTGATGATAATAGATACCGGATCGCAAATAAGTATTTTACATGAGGATACTGCTAGAAAATTAGCCAAATGGGTCTTACATATACGAAAACATCACGTTGGTTGGCATAAATGAAAATAGGTGTCTAAACGAAGCAATACTGACTGATATAAGAATCGGGGGGGGGGGGGGGAAAATTTTGTAGCAGAAATTTCATAATACACCCTCTCCAGGAACACACATGTCAAGGCATATTAGGGAGTGATATCATTGGTAGTGCAAAATTTGAATTTCATGACAATATTAATAAAGAAATTGTTATAGCAAATAACATATTGATACATCAAATAGAACGGGTAGAACTAGACAATGACCATCGTAATGCTCTAGATAAATTAATTTCCAAATATGACAGCAATTTTGCTGAAGAGATTGAAGCCCTGACAGGAATTAAAAACGTTTTAGTTGAGCATACAATAGATCAAACAAAATCTGTATTTGTCAGGCAATATCAAATTCCTAAAATACACATATCTGCTCTCAAGGAAAAAATCAAACAATATAAGAAGGCCAGAATAATAGAAGCCAGTAAATCTAACAGGAACTCCCATACATGTAGTTAAAATTAAAAAGGTGAATGGCGACATCAGAGTCACACAAGATTTCTGAAAAGTAAACGATGTGACAACTGCATTAGATTTTCCTATGCTGAAGATTCACGAATTATTGCACGATTTTGTGACATATTGGAATATGTTCCTACAGATATAGATTCTTATCTATATCTGTGTGGATTTGCTCTAATATAATCACAGGGAATCAGGAAAATTGCATTGGTTTTTTCTGATTGTTTTTTTTTGTTTTTTGATGCCGTTGAATTAGTATAGCAGATCGTGGGATGGCCGGAGTCCATCATGTTAGGTGTTGTCCGCTCGAAGATGAAGGGCAAAGCCACAGCCTGCTACAACGAGCACACACATTCTGATTGTAATGAATATTTAGGACTTACGCAACAGATTATTGAACTATTTCCCAACATTGATCAAACGGCTGATGCTGAATTGGAATTTTACCATGCTAAGCAGTGGGTAGAGGAGAATATTTATCAGTATGCGAATAGAATAAGACTGCTTTTTCATAACATGGCGAAGACATCTGCTTTACTAACCGCAAAGAAAACACCCTCCTTCTCAAGCTGAAAAGGACGGTTCACTCTGAATTCCACACAATTTTAATGTTAAAGAATTCTAATTCTGTTACGGATGCCATAGCCCTTGTGGCAGAGGCTGAGAAATTAGGTGTTGACAATCACACCCAAGCTAGTACTAACAATGCAAAAGCCATTCAGGCTAGTGTTAGGAACAAAATTAACAAAATGTCAACAGACATCATATCACTTATTGTTACCCACATGGCTGAATATAAACAGCTAATTGAAATGCAAAAAGCTCAAATTGCGCAGATGAAGAAACAAAATGCCATCTTGGAAGGGGATAGGGGGCCACTGCGTAGAAAAACCAAATTGCCACCTAGAAAAAACTGTTGGAAATGCAATAACAAGAATACAACCTAATTATTAGCCACATTGCTGGTGAGAATAACGTTGTAGCAGATTATGTGTCCTGACCTTGTGTTAGGGAATGTCTGGGAATTATAAAAATAAATTCCAATTAACCTACAGGAAGACATTAAGAATTCACAGAAAAATGACACCTGACTAAATAAAAAGATTCAAAATTTAAAAAACAACAAACTAAATGGTACAAAAGGGTACTTTGAATTGCGGAATGGAACTTTACTTTGGTTAATAAGCACGAAGGGAAGAGGAACAATTCCCGCAGCATTGATGGCAAAATATGTATTGGAGAGGATATGGTGCCGAAATTAATTGAAATGGCCCATGTTAATAACCTTGCAGGGTACAAGGGAGTAAACAAAACGATTGCAGCCATCAGACAGCATTACTACTGGCCTTCAATAAATAAAGATACCTATACTTACATACAAACTTGTAGAATATGCCAAAAATGTATGCTGTCTAAAAGACCAGCACCTTTTCAGATGGGTATCAAAACTGACATTCCTTTTCAGAAAATGGCTTAGGATGTGATCGGTCCCCTTCCTGAAACGGAACAAGGTGACAAATACATCCTAGTTTGTATTGACGTTTTGTCTAGATACCCAGAGGCCATTCCAATGAAAAATTAAACTGCTGAGATCATAACCCATGCGTTCATAGAAAATATTGTATGCCGATACGGAATTCCAAGTGAGGTTATCTCTGATCGGGGAGCAAATTTCACTTCGTAAATTATGCACAGTAATGTGATATAGTAATGTGAATAAGGGTGCAACAGTAATGGGTAGTAATTTGAATAAGGGTGCGTCACCCCCCCCCCCCCCCCCAGTACAGCCCTGCTAGTTCCCTATTATGAACAAATCTGACCATCTGAATTATGGTGCTGATCTGATAATTTCTATTATATATTGTATTAATTAAGACTGATCATATCTGAAACCTATATTTTTAAAGATTTTTGTTATCCTGTGAGAATTCAGTTCTTGATCAATTTTTTTTAACCTTAATTATTAATTTCCTCTTTGTAAATCAATTGTAAATAACTCACCAATTTAATTTTAGTCTTTCTGCTTGGAACCCTTACTAATAATTTAATATAACACTATATCCAATAACTATAAGAAACCAACTAGGAACTGTGGATAATAAACATGTTGACAAAAGGAGAAAACTTTTGTCCACAGTAAACAAAGTGTTTATAATAACACATATACGTATTTCGGTCACCCTGTAACTATCTTTCAGTGTGAGATACAAGGTTGAAATGAACAGGTAGTCTACAGAATATGAGAAAATTTGAACAAATATAGAGGAGGCAGGTCCACCAATCAGTGGCTCACAATATATATGACTCAATCGTCCTAAGAAGGATGGAATAACCGATCAAATACAGAACGAGGGATTTCAAAATTTGACCGTGCTTATACAATAAAATTATGAGAAACTTATATAATAATTACAAGATGAAAAATTTTTTAAACATAAAATACCACAATACAAGACAAAAAATGTATTTTTTTAATACAATTTAAAAAAAAACTGACTAACAGAGAAAACAATTAATTAGAAACAATGTATTTCTACCCATCGATTAACTTTACAATGGAACTTGAGAAGGAAGGAATCCTCCTTTTCTTGGATGTTAAGATCATAAGAGCCAGTGACAAATTTGAGTTTGATATTTTTCGTAAACCTACGCACACAGACATTTTCATCGGTAGAGATTCCAACCACTGTTGGAGTTACAAATTGACCAGTTTTATCTTCCTGATAGACAGGGCCATTAACATTCCTTTAACTAAACAACGTTTTGAGGTGGAGATCAATTATATAAAAGAAATTGCTAAATATAATGGTTTCCAAACCAATATGATTGATGATATTGTGAAGAGAAAGAAGTTCGTAAATAAGGCATATAACACAACCACCTTATTGAAAAACAAGGAGAGACAAAAAATGGTCGCAGTATCATACAACTAGAATTTAACGAAAGGATTACAAGGCATTCTCAAGAGACATAATCTCCAGATCGTATATAAGAGCCAGAACAAGTTGAGATCTCTACTGGGCAATCCCAAAGACAAAACTCCATAGTTTATGTAATTCCATATTGTGGTATTTATGTAACTCCACAGTTTATGTAATTCCATGTAATAATTGTGAAAAAATTTACTGGGGAAAAACGAAAAGGACACTAGAGAAGAGATTTAAGGAGCACTTCTCACATGCAAAATATGGAAGGGCAGAAGCATTGGCAGTGGCAAAACACATGTGGGATACAAGCCATGAAATATCCAAGGCAAACATCAAATTACTAAAACGGGTCAATTAAGAACGACTCCTAAACACTTTCGAAACTTTGGAGATTAAGAAGAAAGATCCAACTCTGTTATTAAATTCAGATAACGGTCCATTAGGCAATTCCAAGCTGTTAGTTTTTTGTTTTCTCTGTTAGTCAGTTTTTCTAAAATTGTATAAAAAAAATACATTTTTTTTCTTGTATTGTGGTATTTTATGTTAAAAAGAATTTTCATCCTGTAATTATTATATAATTTTCTTATAATTTAATTGTATAAGCACGGTCAAATTTTGAAATCCCTCGTTCTGTATTTGATTGGTTATTCCGTCCTTCTGAGGATGATTGAGTCATATACACTATCTAACCAAAAGTAATCGGACACTTTCGATTTTAAACGTTTTGTCGAATATCTAGAAAAATACTTGACGAATTATCCTGAAACTTCAGGGGTGTAAAGAGCATGTTACACCACATATATTTCAGTGAAGGTTTTGATCCGAAAGCAAATAGGGGACCAGCAACAAAGTGAACCAAAAAAATAATGTTTGGGATCACCCTGAAAAAAATAATGCTTGAAATGCGTTGTAGCTTTAACATAGGATTAGGAAGCTTCTTTTACTTATCCGTGTTCTTTTATATGACAATAGCACCTATATTCATGGAGATATAATGATTTCTCTAAAAAAATCTAATTGTTTTCATAAGTTTTTTGTTTATAACATGCAGCATATTCAACCCAAAGCAATGCCATTTTCAAGAAACTTGACAAATTATAATAGAGACAACACCCTGCGATCAGAATATGAAAATATTAAATATTTGATGAAATATGAACATTTTTACTAAATAATGTTTAATTGCGCATGCGCAAGCGTTACCAAAATGTCTTTTGCATAATGTATAGCACTACTCGTATAAAAACTCCAAGCAAATATCATGAAAATTCAGAAAGATATCGCCGATAGAATGAATTGAATTTCAGTTGCTCTCAAAAATAAACAAAATGATAAGGGGTTTTCTCCAAATTTTTATTCTTGGATCGGACACCAGTATCAAGTTCTTCTCCTTACGCTGATATGAAGTCAATATGCCTCCATATCAGCATAAGAAGAAGTTGGTTACTGGTGACCGGTCCAAAAATAAAAATTTGGAGAACACTCCTTATCGTTTTGTTTATTTTCGAGAGCAACTGAAATTCAACTCATTCTATCAACGATATCTTTCTGAATTTTCAGGATATTTGCTTGGGCTTTTTAGAAGAGTAGCTCTATACATTTGACTAATAAATTATGCAAAAGCCATTTTGGTAACGCTTGCGCATGTGCAATTAAACATTATTTAGTAAAAATGCTCATATTTCATCAAATATTTAATATTTTCATATTCTGATCGCAGGGTGTTATCTCTACTGTAGTTTGTCAAGTTTTCTGAAAATGGCATTGCATTGGGTTGAAAACCCTGCATGTTATAAACAAAAAACTTACGAAAGCATTTTGATTTTTTTAAAGAAACCTTTATAGCTCCATGAATATATGTGCTATTCTCATACAAACGAAGAGAGGTAAGTAAAAGAAGCCTCATAGTCATATGCTACAGCTACAACGCATTTCATGCAATATTTTTTTGGTTCACTTTATTGCTGGTCTCCTATTTGGCTTCGGGACAAAACCTTCGCTGAAATATATGTGGTGTAACATGCTCTTTACACCCCTGAAGTTTCAGGATAATTCGTCAAGTATTTTTCTAGATATTCGACAAAACGTATAAAATCGAAATTGTGGATTATGTTTGGGTAGACAGTGTATATTGTGAGCCACTAATTGGTGGACCCTCCCCCTCTATCTTTGTTCAAATTATCTCATATTCTGTAGACTACCTGTTCATTTCAACCCTGAATCTCACACAGGGTGACCGAAATACGTATATGTGTTATTAAAAACACTTTGTTTATTGTGGACAAGAGTTTTCTCCTTTTTTCAACGTCCAATAACTATAATTATTGGAATAACACAATGAGATCTGCACGAGAGTGAGATTCTGGTCCTTTCGAGACAGCGACAGCTTGCTCAGTGCCACTCCATGTTAGGGGAGCCCCATGGAGATAGGTGGAGAAGTTAAAGTATCTCAGGACTGCATTTATAAGTGATGAGCAGTAGGACAGATAACTGGATGCTCGGATCGGTGCAACAAGCTGTGTCAGATGCAAATCGTGGTGATCCATAGTAATGAAGCTTTAGCTACGAAGCAAAGTTTTCAAATCTATGCAGTGGCGGATTTAATGGGGTGGCTACAGGGGCTATAGCCCTCCCCATTGGTCCTAAACGTATACTAAATTGTAAAGATTCTTAATACTGCAACAATTTTACAAATATACATTTACAAACTCCAGGACCATCACTTCCCTGGGGAGGGGGGGTTGTTTTAAATAAATTAACTTATAACATATTAGCCAAACCACCTGATTAGCTTCCCCCCCCCCCCCCCCACTTGGTGCCCCACTTGACCAAGTTCTAGATCCGCCACTGTCTACGTTTGTCCATACTCTTACCTATGGTCTTGAATCTTGGGTAATGATCAAAAGAGTACAATCGCAGGTGCAAGTGGCCAAAATAAGATTCCTGAGAGTTGTGGAAGGGGTTACCCTGCTAGATAGAGTATACAGCAGCACAATAAGGGATTCTTTAGGTGTTGAACTGCATTGAGAGGTCTCAGTTGTGTTGGTGATACTGATGCCACAAACTGGTTTTCCTAGGCAGTTGCTATTTTCCAAGCTGGTGGATAAGAGACCAAGGGGTTAGCCTAGAACCAGGTGGGTAGACTACATGAAGAATCAGGGTTTGAGTTGTTTGGGTATTATTATTAACAACCTGCACCTAAAGCTGCACCCCCCCTCCCTCATGACCTTAACGAATAAGCGAGATTTAAAAAGTAAGAAAGTATATTAGCAAGGAAATAAACAGACGACTTAAATACTGTCTATTTAACACAAGCAAATCTCTATAATTCTCTCCTAGATAACTTAAGATTTCAATAGTATTAATGAAATAAAAATATTTAAATTCTTACTATAAAAAATCATCTTACTTGTATTCTCCCTCCAATTTGAGCCGAGTGAGAATGTGACCGAGCTTTATCTGGAGAATTTGGCGATGTAACTGTTACACTTGGACGACGATTATTTTCATATCTATTACATTTTTGCGAATCAAATGTCAAAGCATCTGAAATAAAATAAAGAATTATTTAAAATTTGAGCTTTCGGAATAAATAAAAGTGCAGTCTAGTTGCAAATTTGAAATTTTAAACCAATGATTTTCAAACTTTTTATATAAACCAATTCATAATGTTGTGATTGTAGCACTTTTAATGGGTCACAAACCACAATGTCAGAAAAGTCAGGCAACTGAAATGCCCAGGAGCAATGATATGGGCTCTTAAAGCAGTAGCTACATTTTTGTTTTCTTCACTAGCTCAACTTCAAGTTAACATTTTTGTTTTCCCCCAATGCTATTTTAATTATCATTTTAGAACTGTTGATACCAACTTGGAGCATGTATCCATTATGATCGCTTTGTTGAAGCATGTGGTCACGCCATTTTTTAACAATTGTGATAGTTCTTTCTTTCTCTATCGAACACTCAATTATATTAGAATTCAGAATCCTTTTAACAACACCTCAAGTATAGTTATTTCCCCTCTTATCTTTGATAAACCCAAATTTAATCTGTGGTATGTCTCTGCTTACTCTTATTATGACCACTAGTCACTAATAAGGTCACACGTGAGGAAGTAACCTTAAAACTCTCACGAATGTTGGAGACAACCATTAAACATATACATATTACCCCGTGTATAAGCATGAAATTTATTTATTTTAAGCATTTTGTCAGAGAAAGTGTAAATTCAAGATTCTCTATTCCCCTCTTAATGATAAAAAGAACAATTTCCAAATATTTCTATGTTCGTCCACTCCTGTGAGCATTAAACCCTGCCCCTTCTCTCCAATAGATAAATAGTACTTAAGCCAGTCCAATTCACTGGTCACTGAATTAGACACCTGCTGGCTCACTAACATCCTTATGCTGATGATTTCACTCTTGTTGTGATGCTGAGCTGAATTATTGATGACTCCTGTTCACACTACCTTGAGTATATTAATAGTTCAATAGAGGTGATGTGATGCTCACATTGTCATCTGCTTCTGTGCTGTAATATCGCGAATCTTCATCTACATATATCCTAATGCTGTATCACTCTCGATACTTTCACCTAGTATTCTGCTGTACAGGTCATTTGCCATTGACAGCCCTGCTTGTCGTCAGTTCCTACCTTGTATGCCAATACTAATGATTGTACTGTTTTACAAGCTGTACCTTCCTCGGAACGCTTCGTGGTGATTAATGAATAAGTCAGCTGACATAGGTATTCGTTAATGCCTACCAACTCACCAGAAAGTTTGTTTTAGTTATGAATTTCTTACATGTAGACTGGGTGTAGATGCAGGTACAAATCACGATTCGTCACCGTCCATGTGCTGCTCAGCAATTGCTCACTGGCGTGTTTGAATCCCGCTCATCACTTAATGTTCTATTATTCATAAAATCCTTCTGTTCACAAACACATGTTTCTCTCATATAGCACTGTCAAGAATAGTCCTATACACATTTACATGTCATTAAATGTGTTCAAGAGTCTTAACACACTTCAAGATTCACATGGCTTCTTCCCGCCATAATGTTCATGATGATGAAAATTATGGGTCACGACTTTGTGACATAAATTTATGTCATTATAGACATTATTACAATTATGTCTGTTTAGTTACCTTTATCATTATATTTCGTAATTTTTATTCCTCCACTCATTAAGTAAATAATGGAACACTGTTCTCTGTTATTTTATCCTTGAATTAAATCCTTATGTCAATGATCAAACCTCAATATTTGTTTCTATTTACATTCATATATCTTATTATTGAAATCAAAAGCGATTGCTCTCCATTTTTTTTTCTTGTTTTTTCTGCCTTTGTGAAAGAGCAGAAAGGAGAGGAAAAACAGAAAAAAAATAGCAGATGACATAGCAACAGTGCATCGGCGGGAAAACTTCCATGAAAAGATAGAACAAGAACTGTTTCAAGGTAGGCCAGTTGATCATAAACGGGAAATGAATGAAAGCAGAGGCAGACGGGAAGGAGTATTTGAAATGTTAAAGAGTTTTTAAATAGGCACGAAAACTTTATTCGCTCTCTCCTACATCTCTTAAGCTCTTACTCTTAATGACACACTCTCCGATCAGCTCTCTCTCTCAACACAAGAGCAGAGACTCGTGCACTCACTCGCATGCAGGAGCTGATAGCTGCACATTGATGTACTTTTGTGACAGAAAAGTAATGTGAAAATGTGCATTTTAATGAGATGCACAAGTGACAATTGTTCAAATGAACAGATAAGATACCACTGGGAGCACGGCTCAGACGGAGCCGTGCAAGGCTGAACCACGACAGGAAGAAGCTGTGACCTAACTTTACAGCATCATTGACGATGTCGAGCATGCTCGAAAAGAGAAGGCAGAAAAGGAATCGATGTCTGTGGGTAGATCAGCAGAACCGACAGGTGCCTTAGCAGAGAGACGACATTGGCAGGAGGCAGCTGCAGTGCGGAAGGAACACCGGTGGGAGACAGTTTCTGAATGATCAGCATACAACTGGAAACACTGTTGAAGCATGGTGCATCTTAAGTGAACATTCAAAGAAAGTGCAAAGTTAAGTATTGTGTCAATTATTCATTTTTGGGCCCATGCAATCAGACAAATTATCCGCACATAAATAGGTTATTAAGAATGCATTAAATTATCCTTTTGAACACTTATTGAACCTTTTATTAATCTTATTATTGTAATTAAAAGCTATGTAAAAAAGAGCAATCGTTTATCACAAATAAATTCTTGTCTATAATTTACTAACAAAATAAAAAATTCTTTTTTGAATCAATTTCCATGCACAATTTTTGAATCTCAAATAAAATTTGATTTTTGACTTTAAACTGGCTCAAGCTTATGCTTGAACTTAAACATCAATAAATTATCCTGTTGTGGGAGGTTCGTTAAGAGGGTTTCATTTACTTTTAATTGGGAACCAAAGCAGCACAACTAAGAAATAAATGTTATCACTATACAATCACAGGGAAGACAATTAGAATTAAGAGTACCATCTTATTGTTTGTAGTCACTGATATAGGTAAGACTATTTTAGGTAAATATTGCAATTTTATTGAATTTAAGAGTAAACTTCTGGGTATTCAATTAAGATTGAACATCCACAGGTTGGATTATTGCATGCTTAGTGATATTGGAGTCAACTCTGTCAACAGAGGGAGCCACTTCTTACCCTAATGATATATAAAGTCATATATCACAAGTCCGATCTCTCTGATCCGCTATCTCCTGATAGTTTTGATTCTATATATTTTTAGCTCACGCTCTCCAATTTATAGAAAACCAACAGTTTTAACACTCGTCGGTTTCTTTTTAACACTCTCCAATTGGCTAAGAGTCGTGTTTCGCATGAAACTTTCAAGCACTCCATGCTCTCCCCTTCCTATTTCCTCTGCAATGGATATTCCACGTTGCCATGGAAACAAGGGATCATGGAGCATCTCTTCCCCCCCCCTCTTCACTTCACTTAAACTGACGAGCAGGAAACTAAACAAATGAGCATTCACACTAGAAATTAAATGCACTACTATATTTTCGCTTTAACTCAAGATTTCCATTAAATTTTGTGAATGAAACCCAAACCCACAATTAACAAAAGGTATCTGTTGACCCAAACAAACGATCTGTTTGCTCATATCAGTTACCCTCGATTCCAAATCTCCCAATTCCCATCAATGGTCCTGGTTTATAAGTTTATAACACCAATTAGCATTATAAAAATAGGCTAACAACAAACCTTTGTGTGATGCTGTTTCCCATAGTAAGAGATCATCGTTTCCTGATTCAGTGTTCAAAGTTTCATGAGAATTAGTCAAAGCAAACATGTACATTAGTTATACATAAAATCTTTCTGTGAAAAACGTACTGCCTTCTCATTTTGTTCAGCTTTAGACTCAGAAGCCATCAACATAATCAGATTGGCCTTCTGCCTTAGCTTAACAAATGGCAAAAAGAGAATTCGAAAATGCACTGATCAACCTGCATTTTTGTATCGTGAAAAATGCAGTACACTGTGAATTTGTTGACATTTTGCCCAGAAGCATTTTACTGATGTTGACTATCAACAAATTATCAAGCCTTCTACTTTAACTATCAAATGATGAGGAAAGTATTCGAAAATGCACTGATCAATCTGGAAACGTGAGTTATACTTAGAATCATGGTGAAAACATGTCCTCTGTAGATGAACAATTTTGGCTTTCACCTAGGCCATTAAATATTAAAAGTGTTCTAAAATCAATCCCATTCATGAATTCTGCTCATTAATACAGGGTGAATACAAATGATCAGAGCAGTTTCATGACTTTATGATAGGTGTATTATTAAGAATGAAGTTACTTATTGGTTTTACAATGTCCGTCTCTCCATCCATTCATCCATTCGTCCGGTAGAAGGATGAAATTCGGAATGCAGCTTACTATGGCCATGTCCACCGCCACTATTTAGTTTGGTTTTGATTGGCCCACTGGGGTCAGATTTTCTAGGAGGGGGTTAGAGGGGACCAAAAGGTCTACGTGTATTTAACGTAGCAGGCCTAAAATTTGATAAAAAAACACACTTCTTTTTCTATTACTTTAAGTCCTAACGGACCTACCAGCCTAATTTAATGTACCATTTAAGGTCCTTCTACACAGGCTTCTACCCCCTCTCCTTTTTCTTATATGACCCCAATAAATACCGTGTCAATGTGGTACAGTGCAACAACTAATTACCATAAGTTTCTTGAAGCATCGTGCAAACTAGTAGAAGGGTTGATCTTCCCTATCACCTTTTTCTGAAATTTTAATTAGCATATTTTTTAGGAGGTTACCATGTCCCCCCTTTGAAATGAGGGGGCACTTGATGTGATCTTAGCATGTTAAAGTTCCAAAATGCCACGGAATGTCGTGCACTACTATTAAGGTGCGTTCCCATAGCTCGCTTGGAGCGTGAAGCTTGAAGCTTTGAGCGCTTTGAGTGTGATTTTTCAAGCTCAAGCTATCCTAAACACCAAGCTGATATGCGTGAGTTGCGTATAGCGCTAGGAATTTCAAGCTGCTTTTCGCTTCAAGCGGATATCTAGTTCAGTTTGATTTTAAAGCTACAAGCAGCTTGGAAATGACTGAGGCACATGCACAGTACGCCTTTCTCTCATGACAGCAATGGGTGCGTGCATGGGGTCGTGATGATAGTGTGAATACAAAGGAGAAAAGTGAAGGAAGAATTCCGCGAATTGTACATGTATTTGTTTCCCTTTTCTCCTTTGTATTCATGATTGTTTGATGAATATCTTCAGTTTATAATTATTTCTTCTTTGAGTATTAACTATGGTTTAAAATTTTTTTATTAAATATTTATTTATTTTATTTTATTTTATTTTATTATATTTTATTTATTTATTTATTTATTTATTTATTTATTTATTTATTTATTATTTTATTTATTTATTTATTTAATTTTATTTATTATATTACATTTGATTGAGCTAATTTTATATAACTTTTAATTTGTTATTTTATATTACTTTTATTTTGTTTTCATTTTATTCATTTATTATACATTATATTCATTAATTAGTTTATAGTCTTTATTGAATTTATTATATATATTTAATTGTTATTTTGCTCATTTTATTTTATTAATTTGTGTATTATTACTTTATTTATTACTTAAGTTTATTTAATTAATTAACAGTTCTGTTTATTTAAATGTAATTGGTTTTGTTTTTATTTTATTTATTCCATTTATTGTAGCGTCAGCGAAAGTAAAATAAATATCACGTATTGCTAAAGTGGAAATATGTTTTCCTTTTTACAAAATACTTTTACGATTAATTATCAATAGCTTCTTAAAATTAAACTCTTTCTCTGTAACAACAAACGTTTTCGTGTATTAAAAGGCGCCATGTCTTTTTGAATTCTCACCTGCGATTTCTCGCGAGAAGCTTTAGCTATGGGATAGCTTCAACGCTAGCTTGGCTTTTCAAGCTGAACTTTTCAAGCCATATTTTTCTAGCGAGTAGAATTTGCTTCAAAGCTCAAGCTTCGCTTTAAAGCCCAAGCGAGCTATGGGAACGCACCTTTAGGGTGATAAACGACGTTTTTCCCCTTAGGGTTTTCACCTAACCTAACCCAACCACAGACAAATACTAACGTAACAGTGTTTGTTTCCTGCGTTTAAAAATAGATATTAATTTTTTTGGATTGTTTACTTTTTCTGCAAAAAAGAATTAAATGGGAAAAAATTGCATCTACCATCGCAAAGATAGACACGCGACAAAACTAAAAGATAAACAGTCGGTTTGGGGATTTTGTTGTAGAATTTTTTCAGGATAAAAACTTAGATTTTTATTCGAATTGAGTAGTAAAATAAATTATAATAGTAAGTTGTTGTTCGTTGTGTTTAAAAAGAGTTGTATTCATCAGTATTTAAATCGCATATTGTTGCTATATTAAAGTCAGCATTGTCGGCTCTTTAAAAATCTCGAGGGTTATGGAACTGCCCAAGCGTCAGCTACACGTATATATGACGGAGTGACTGGGAATTGTTAGAAAATTGAGTTGGTAGAGGTAATGTGAAAGAAAGGGGTCTTTTCCAGCCAGGCAAGCTTAGGGTAGTTCCTGGTACGGAGTAACGGTTAGGATAGTTTTGGAAGAAAATGACCCGTACCGCAATGCTGAAAATAGGCAATGTGTCTCGCTAGAGCCTTTTGTGGCTGTGATGTTGAAGGAACGTGAGGAG
Organism: Rhysida immarginata; assembly: GCA_023313115.1. NCBI lineage: Eukaryota > Metazoa > Arthropoda > Chilopoda > Scolopendromorpha > Scolopendridae > Rhysida > Rhysida immarginata. The sequence continues at coordinate 4,286,634 of JAHWFO010036886.1, forward strand.
CCTGTAGGTTTCAGCTGGTGGTTTCCATTAAAGACGATCCAGTTGTAGACAACCACGGTCAGTATCATGAATACGCCCGAGGAGTAGTCCAACTATGGCTAAAGCACATCGGATAGGCGTTTCCACAGTATGGCTTTCTAATTCTTTCCCTCTAAGATAGTCATAAGGATTGGGCATATCACTGATGTCATCCTATGCTGCCTTGTGCTATGAATAAGTTCTTCACTTTCGGCTAAAGCTTTGGCCTACACAGTTGAACTCATGTGCCTCGGATGGAGTTGTGTCACCGAATATTTTCCTTCGATCTACCACTAAGACAAGTGCATTCAAATCTGACTTTAATGCAATTACATTTTTCTTTCCCTGTCATATGTTTTACCGCCATTAAACGGGATTCTTCCCGGACTGATTTTCCATAAAAATATTATTAATTCAGGTTTTCCGAATCCACCTGCGTTGCAAGAGCAAAAATGAACAGTCATCAGCCTACCACGACGTTCTTACCACTTTTGATTAGTCCTGTTGAAACTGTGAACTCCGATTTCGAGCAGATTGATGTTCCTTATTTTTCCCCTTCCCTTACTAATATTTATTTGTTAAAGCCAAGTCCCCTTGCCCATGTCACCTCCCATTTTCCCCTGTTTCACCCTGACCTTATCTGCCCCCATTATTCTTCCTTGTTGTTATTATTGTTTACTTTCTTCTTTGCAGTTCACTGGGCCTTGGTCATTCCTTATACACAGCTACTGTCCTGCTTAAGTCATTAGTAGGCATCTAATGGCCATCCTTCCTTGCAGTGTATTTTCCTGATCGATAACACTGGTCGGCAAAAAAAAAAAAAAAAAAAAAGTCGGGAGCAAGAACTTTGTCATGTGATTTTAATTGACTTTAATGTGCTGAATCCAAAGCTATTTACAGATTGATTCTATCACGTCTAGTTTTCGAGAAATTTTTATTTAAACAAAATACTAACATTGACAAATTAAATACGTATTTATTATGAAAAAAGTACAAAACTCTTACGCATGACTTGACTTCTATGATATAAATTAAAATCTTAAATAAATTAAAATACCGTATTTTCGCGAATATACCCCGCGGGTTATACAGTTTTTTACATCTGGGGAAGGGCGGTGCGGGGTATCTAGGGGTGCGGGGTTTCCAAATTATTTTTTACATGAATGATGTGCGAGATGGAAACCATGAACAAGTTTAACTAGAAGTGGTAATAATGCAATCTAGAAACTGTTTCAATAAAATGATTCAAATGAGTCAACTGCTATCTTCCAAGCAAACACCCCTTTATATATTAAACTATGAGGGCCAGAAGGGCTGTGATTGGTTGCCAATAGAAGCCAGGATATATGAGCCAATCAAAATAAGGCTAATCTAAAAGCCAGTCATGATATCTTCATGATTTATGACTTTTATAGAAACAGGATATTTTAATTACAAAAAAGTGTAAAAATACAACTTCATAAAGTAAATATAAATTAAAGGTATTTAGGGATCAAAGATATTGTAATATTTATTTTAACTGAACAACACATTGTATATTACATTCAGAAATAAAATTATTTTTAACATTAAAAATACTGTATTTTATAAATATAAAAGTTTTTCGTATCAAATATACAATTATGTAGTAAAGAATTGTTCGCAAAAACAATATAAAGGAAAGCAAACGTCTTCACGTGAATAATAGAATAGACTTAAAAGGTTTAATATTAAGCTTTCAACAAAGTTTCATAACAGTAAATAAAAATGGTCTATGAGGATTTTCACATACCAAACCACAGATGTTTAAATTATTGATTGAAATAGGAAAGAGATCCAGGCTCTAGAATTTTCCTTTCTATTTGCATCAGTTCTTAAAGCAATGAACAACACATTGTGGCATTGAGGCTTAAAATTAAAAACTTAAAATTCCGATTCATTATCGCATTTATCATTCTATTTCATTATCAAACGGTGAAGAAGTTAGTCGGGACAAACTGCCACTACTTCAGATCGTGGCAGTTTTGAAGTTGCCATCTTTTTGAAAAGCTATTTTTTAACGATATGAAAAATGCATAACCTGGATATTTACAATTAAAAACTTAAAAATCTGGTTCATTATCGCATGTTTCTTCAAAAAGTTTCTTAATACAGCACAGATGGCGGTTTATTAAAAAAAATAATAAAAGATCATTTCATTTTGAAATGGCAAAAAATACAGTTACAGTAGTTTACATGAATTTATATTGTAAGTTCATTTTTCGAAATTGTTACAATATATATCGTGTATTAATGCATTATGTGCTGTAATAAATATTCACTTGAACTTTAAAAAACATTTTGGACAATTTCAGGAGAAATGGCGTCGCCATCTTGTTTATGAGAATTCATTTTTACATTAGCTTTTGGAGACGAAAAAATGAAAAAACATGGAATTAATGTACTGTATATTGTATATATTATATAATGCACTGTAATATGCAAGTATATCAAGTGTTATATGCTAATTTCGTTTGAAATTCATCAGATAGAAGTTCGTTTGACCCCCCCCCCCCCCAGTTAGGTTATGGCTACAGAAAATTGGATGGGAGATGGATTTTACAGTAAATCAATTAAACAGAATATACAGTGTACAGTTCATTATACAGTACATTATATACTGTGATGTATGCATGTAGTTTCTCAAAAATGCATTTACATTAAAGGTGAATTTTGAAATTATTATAGTACATGGTATCCGGTTATTTGCCCTCAACAACATTTTCGACCAGGAAAGTTCTATCTCCTGAAATTGCCCTAGAACGTTTATTAAACTTCAAATGAATATTTATTACAGTACTTAATGCATTAATACACGATATGTACTGTAATAATTTCGAAAAATGAACTTACAATAAAAATTTATGTAAAATACTGTAACTGTATTTTTTGCCTTTTTAAAATAAAACGATCTTTTATTATTTTTTTAGTAATGTAAAAATCCTCTGGATAACCTGGATCTTTAGAATTAAAAACTTAAAAATCCGATTCATTATCGCATGTTTCTTCAAAAAGTTTCTTAATACTGTAGTTTCGGTGGTTTATAAAGAATAATAATAGTCATGATTAAGTTAAGAATAAAATAAAACTCTTTTTCCACAACGAAACAGGAATTGAACAAAAAGAAAAAGACCGAAAATAAAATGAAAAAATACAACCTGAGTCTGTAAGCGCTTTTCGAAAGCTTTGCTTTCATCATTCAGCAGCCAAGGAGCCCCTCGAGAGAACTTGAGAGAACTGACTTGGAATAGAACATGCTGAGTATTTATAACGAACTGAAGCCAATCAAGACAAAAAGATCCAACTGAAAATTATTGATTGGGTAAGTGCGTCGCCCATTTGATCAATGGTGAATCGCTAATAGGGCCCCTATCTAAGTTGAGTAACAATTTTTTATCTGTTTTTTGAATGGCTAAGCTTTCAAAGGCGTCCAGAAGGTGTTTCTTGTTTATTGACTCAATAAGTTTTACATTGTTTAATAAGAATTCATGCCCGGTATCTAGAGAGTGTTTGGCTATGGATGACTGGTTCCCTCTACCATATCTTGTGTGTCTCATGTGTTCTTCGAATCTTATTTCAATATTACGGAAAGTCTGTCCTCTGTAAATCATGGGGCATTGGGAACATCTGGCTTCGTATATACCTGATTTCTGTAGTGGTGGAATCTGGTCCTTTGGATTAGGTAATAAATGCCTGGTCTGGTTTGGATTGCTAAAAGATAACGAAATATTAAAAGATTTGAAAACAGAATTGAGACCTTTGATTAATGATTTATTGTAAGGTAAGGATATGACTCTCCCTTTATTTTTAGTCCGGTTGAGGGTAGTGATTTCGTCCATGAACTTCTTTAACTTCCTCTTCCTGACCAAATCGGTGATGGTACGTGTGCTGTAGCCATTTTTAACTGCAATATTCTGGATCAAAGAAATTTCTTTTTTGAATGAGGATTGAGCTAGTGGTAGATTAATAGCTCTGTCAATCATCGAAATGAAGGTGGACATTTTTTGATTCCAAGGGTGGCTGGAATCGCTAGGTATATAATTCAAACCGTTCGTAGGCTTTCGGTATACCTCAAATGACAGTGAATCATGGTTTCTGATAACCAGGATGTCAAGAAACGGCAATCTTTGATTATTTTCCAACTCAAAAGTGAATTGAACGGACGGAAAATAACTGTTAATATGTTGTACAAAAGTGTTGACATCGCAAGCATTGGTGTCAAAAATTGTGAAGACATCGTCCACGTATCTGAACCAACAATCGGGAAAATAAAAACCGGAATTCTTCAGGATATCCTCGAAACTTTTCAG